>JAGFZM010002317.1:193590-214165 GCA_017657215.1 Limnothrissa miodon
GTGAGGTGGGAGCGGCTCTTAGAGGATTACTCCTCAGGCCTGTCAGCACTCAATTGCATCTGAAAAGGGCATTTTGTGTCCGGGTGCTGGGCCCCATTGTCACCCACCTTCACAGGCTTACCTGCCTTAGCGGCGATAATAAAGCCGCCACCGCCGCTGAATGGCGGGACTGAGGCGGCGGCGGCGGCGGCAGAGCTGCGGATCAGGCTCGGCGACTCAAGCGGCTCAGGTGGCCGCACCTGTGCTACAGTACCCCCCATTGTTTTCCGCTCCGGAGTCGTTTAAGCAGATCAAAGCTGAGCTGGGCCTCAGGCCACTGCAGGCATGCGGAAACTCTTCAATTATTCTCCCCTTACGAGGATTGTCTCCCCCCTCTCCCAGGAGAAGAGCGGGAAGAAGAAAGCCATTTAGCGTGAGGTTCACTGAGGACTTCTAATGCCAGTTTGTTCTGTTTGTTACTAGCCCCTTAACTACCACACCCACCCCCAACCCCACACCCACACCCACACCCACCCCCAACCCCACCCTAGTGCTCCTTTAAGGGCCGTTCCCACCCAGGTCAATATAGCAACAAATAAATATTGTTCTACTTAATATGCAATGATAATGTCCTCACCTCAAACTATGAGGACAATGACACATGCAACAATATTGTTTGGATCACTTTCAGAGTGATTTTTTAGACTGATAAAAGGTTGACAGCCAAGGAATAAGTTCATTCACAATTGACAGACTTAGAGTATTAATGTTCACTGTGGATGGATTTTATGGTTATAGTGTCAATTACCTTAGTGGTGAACGGCCCTTTGACCAGATGATTAGTTTACCACACACACTTAAAATAAACTGTGCTGTTGTCCTTACAAGCCTTTTATAGTTTTGGCAAATAGCTCACAACCGCAAGGTAATATCAGAGCTTGCCACTAATAAAGTGACACATCTCTTCTAACGTTTTTCCTCCAAATAAAAAAAATGTTGTTTGTCCGCTGCTATTTATGAACTATTGATCAACACTGATCTTACCTAATGGTCAGGACATTGCATGGGAGTGCAGAAAACCTCTGCTTCTCTAGATAAAAATAGGCAGGGTGTTTTTCATAAATTAAAAGTGACAAACCTTAGCATACAAGGACGTGCACGTATTGCTTGTTCTTTAGTCTCTGAGCTTTTTAGTCTGGTGAATGATTAGCAGAAATAATGTTCCTGTCAAGCTTAATCACATTAAAACGTGGTTAACATTTAATTTTTCCCACTTGATATGCAAAAATTTCCACTAGATTTGCAGTGAGGGCCATTGAAATTCCATTATAGAAAGAATAAAAATTTCAGGCATCATTTGTTCAGAGGAGATCTAGACCAGAAAGTGCTGAATCTCTCTATTAGCACAGAGAGAGATCTTTCTCCACTGCGATAAAAGCCGCTCCGACATGCACACACACACACACACACTTACATTTTATAGTTGTAACAATCAGAGTCAATAAGAGCAAAAGGACAAAACATATTTAAGTATCTGATACATTTTAAAATAATAAAACAGTAAACTTTCTTCAAGGTGTTATAGAAAACCAGCCAGACATGTGTTGTGTCTGGGCCATGGCCCATTTGAATGAAAATATTACAGTAAACGTTTTTATATATATATATTAGACTTCCAATCCTCCTCAAACTGACTGTGCTGACTGATCTGAGGTCTGCTTTCACTTAGAGCTGAAAGGCTTTTTGGTTGTCTCAATAAAACATGATGGATACATGAAGATGATGATGAGAGCCATATGGAGTCAACCTAATGTACTTGGTAAAGACATGTCCTCACTCTCAGAATCCTTGCCACCTTGTCCAGGGATCTTTTAGCGGAGTGCATTGTTCCTTAAGACAAGTAGTGTTTTTTGTATTTTCTGATATATTATTTAAAAGCTGTTTTTTTTCCCTGTTGTCATGAGATGCTCTTTAGCAACGAAAAACATTGGAATGAAGGAATGATAACCCATGACACTCGCTAGCCATTATTTTCTCAAACTAAGAGCACGCTTGTCGAAATAATGATCCATCCGACTTGATTCGGGATGAAGCGTCGCTTTTGATGTTTTGGCATTAACATTTATCCAATTCATTTGTCAGTATGTTTGTTCCCTCACAAATAATTGGAGCGACTTGTAATGCCACACGGCAGATTGCTTTGACTACACTTGTCATAAAGTTGCCGAAATTGGTTTGGGAGAAAAGTCGTGTTGACAGAACATAGGCTCTCCTAATTGACAGCGCTGCCTTTGGGAAGTTGGAGCTGGTGGGGTGGGGGGGTGGGGGGGGGACCCTGCTCCTGTGGCAGAGTGTTTGTCTGGTCTTGTGCCACTCAGTGTGAAGACCCCGGGACCCCTGCTCTCATTTTCCGCTCACGCACCCTGTCTTTGGCTTTCGTATTATGAAAATCATCCCCACTGTGCCACTAGCAAGGGCCTCTTTGTTACGTGTCTGTCGACGCTTGGCTCTGTCAAGTCTTCACCAATTACAGTTGAAGGTACAATGGTCTATTCACGGGATCACAGCCCTTGACTGGTGTGGAGAGAGTGATTTGTGAATCATTATTCAGGCGCCTGTAGAGAATGCGATACCTGAGAGATGCAAATAAACTGCCAACCAACGGATGGCTGGCCTCCTAAAAGTGACAAACTACAGCTGTTATTATCCCAGATTGGATTTTTCCTCACGTTTTTTTTTTTTCTCAAGAGGCAGTTATCTTCTTTGCTTTCAAGTTTGAGGTTTCAACTAAATGTAAATTTTCTTCTCCTTATCAGAAGTGCCCACTGGCACAAAACAGTGGCTTTAAATATCAACTGCTGCTGGAGTGGATCGGGGGGAAAGTAGCTCTGGAGAGATAGGATAGGCCTTGGCATGACAACAGATGGCAAGACTTCCAGGTGGAAGAATGCGGCTTGGCTTAAGATCAAGAGGTGCTTTGGTTAAAACCCACAACTCATGTCTCTCCCCCTCACCCAAACCAAAAAGAAAAAACAATAATTGTGTCTCAATCGGGGCTATGGCAGCCATGGAGAGGCTTATCCTGTCCACAAGAAGGCTAAGCACACATCCTTGTGTCGCTCAGTTTAACACTGAGTTCAAATTATTAAATCAAGCTGGAGAAGGGTCTCCTTCAGACACATGGAAATCAGTCTTGTCAGCGGATGATAAACTGGTGAGGACGTTGGCGTGGCTGGGATGCTGCGGGGGTTCTGTCACTCCCCGCCTTTGATTCTCTCTCTCTCTCTCTCTCTCTCTCTCTCTCTCTGTCTTTCTCTCTGTCTTTTCTTCTTCTTCTTCTTCCTCTACTCCTTTGGAGAGTCTTGCAGAGGAAACCGGGATTACAGATAATGACAGGAGCCCTCCTGAATCAATCCAGCCTCCAAGCTCTGTCAGCCCAATGTGTGAAATAGGTTTTTTGTTGGCTGCTGCTCTTTGAGAGCCGTCCAAGCCCCAGCTGAAAGCAAGTGGGCCTTAATCTCATAATTGTCCCACCCCCCACATACTGTTCTGACAGAGACTTGCCATTAACTGTGAGGATATCTCTGTCCCACAATGTCAGCTGTCTTGGTGTGGGGGGGTTGGGACAGGATGGGGTGGTGTGTGTGTGTGTGGGGGGGGTGGGATGGTAGCATAGGTTATTGACTGAAGAAAGACCTCCAACCTGCTCTCTTTTTCATTTTTACAAAAAGTTGACGTGAAGGCAAGCCTTTTCAAACGTGTGGTGTGGTTTCCCCCCCCACCCCCCACCCACCTGGGGCGACAGTCACACATTTTATTCAGTTATCTGTTTCTGTATTTGTAAACAATCTGACAGTACAAATAATGATGGGGCTGAAAAATAGGCAACAAAGTAAATGCAGGCTGTGGGCGCAATGGCGGGAGCGACCTTGGCAATGCAGCGTCCCGAGACTGCATGGTAAACAGCCGTGGCCCTTCCTCATGAATATGCATGAATGGGGTGGGTGGGGTGGGGGGCGGGGGGTGCGGATAACAAATGTTCCTCTGTCAATCACCCCCGCCACAACCCCGCATTTGCTTCTCCAGGCAAGGGGAAAACCAAGGGGTGGGGTGGAGGAGTCGTCACCCCCGCTGGCCTACAACTGCCCCACAGCCACCCCTGCACGCACACCCCTGCCCAGAGCTGGAGGTCTGGGGGGGCGAGAGAGAGAGAGAGAGAGAGAGAGAGAGAAAGAGAGAGAGAGAGAAGACGCAGAAGTACAGCGACAAGCACCAGACTCAGAGGTTAATTAGCATTCACTTTCCCCACACTTTATTATCAACTGTGTCCTCCACGCACTCGTTTAATTGCATCTGCTGATAGAATAATAAACGGCAGAGTAATTACCATTATAAAGCAGAGATCCCTCTCTTTTCCGGAACAACTCAGTCAAAAGGATTTTTATTCTAAATTAAGTTTTTAACTGTCATCTGTCATCTCAGGTATAATTATAACTTGGGCATTTTAGGTCCATTGTTCGAGCAATGTGAAAATCTCTGTGGAGAAAAAAAAAAAGAAATTGTGACAGCAGATTTTTTGGAGCATGGAAAATGGTGTTGGGGAGAATTCTGAGTGTATGCTAATTAGGCATACAGTCTCGCTAGAGAATAACGTCTTTTAAAATCAGCCCTGGAGCCGAGTTTATTTATTTAATTACTACATATGCCGTTAATGATACTGTCCTAGCATACAAGTGCAGTCCTAGTCAGACACCGCCTCCTCACAAAGACCAGACTGGCTTACCCTGTTGAGTTGAACAAACTGCCAAGTCTTTGTGTCTATTCCTATTGAATATTTGGCGTTGGAGGCTAACCACAAGTGTGTGTGTGTGTGTGTGTGTGAGAGAGAGAGAGAGAGAGAGAGGCTGGGAGGAAGGAGAGATAGGAAGAGAGAGAGAGCTGGACAAGTGGAAGTTCAAGGTTCAAGCACACATCCTGAGGGTAAGTCATAGAACGCTCTTGCGCTCCTCCAAGCTTGTGATCACTCTTCCACCCCTGTGGGAATCTAGAGGGGCTTTGCTATCGTCCACCTCCAACTTTGTCACGGTGCTGCGTTGGCTGGTCATTACAGACAGGAGGGATAGCTTCAATTACTGGTGAGCTGCTGAACGGTGAAAGTGGGGGCCACATTGATTGAGGAGGGCGACAATTGATTTTGCCCATTACGTCCTGAGAATGTTTCCATCCCGCGCCGATCTGGCTGCCCTCCTCCTGCCGGAGCAGATAAGGGCCCGCGGCATTGTGCCTGCCTAATCTGTGTGACGGGGGTTGTCTGTGCTGAAATTGATGTGGCTTTTCATTCGACCGTTTGTGAGGCCTTCCATGGGGGTCCCTCCCCCTTGTGTCTCAGTTTACTGGGCCTGCTGAGCGCTGTGTTACAGCCCCCCCCCCCCAAACACACAAACACACACACACACACACACACATGCTCACTCACCACCATCCATACAAAAATGGACGGATTTGCGTTGATTCAGAGTGGCTTTGCACTTGGGGTCCCGTGCTTTTTATTTTCTAACTAAAACATGGGATTAGGGTTAGCATCCAAGACAATCCAGGGAGAAAAAAAAAAAAAAAAAAACAAATGAAGTCAGTATATGGACGAAGCAAGGTGCTGCAGCAAAGTTTTTTTTATTTCTCTTCTGGCAGGAAAGTTTCCTGTCAACTGTCAGATTGATAAAAGATGATAAAGGAAAGCTCTTGCGATACACTGTGCGCAGGTTCTGTAAAACAAGAAATATGACGAGAAGTCCTCATTCAGAAATCCAGGTCGTTTGGGGAAAACAGAGCCTCAGACATAACTGATGGCATCTAGCCTTGATTTAGCCTGAGAGGCATTTAGTCAGGTAAGCATCAGTGAGTAACTATATTAACCCAATACATCTTACACTGTAAAAACTACACTCTGTAACATTGTGCTCCTAAACCCCCCTAGCATGCTTTATTAGGCAGCCTCGAGGTGACCATTATCTATCAGCCTGCTCTGCATAGCTGTTTCCCTTGTAATGCACTGGATGGTGTGTATGTATGTGAGTGTGTGTGTGTGTGTGTGTGTGTGTGTGTGTGTGTATGGGGGGGACTCACACCCCAATCTATTTTTCTCCACCTAGACAAACCTTGATGCTGATTAATGGTAGTTAAACTTACAAGCACTCCGTCAGGGAGATTACACTGGGATGGTAATGTATTGGAGTCATTAAATACACATCATTCTCCTGGCATGAAATATGTTGACCCCAACCTTATTATATACATAATTAAAAGTGCTCAACAGTTTCTCAGCAGTGGGCTACAGAGCGAGAAGGGGAGGTTGGGGGGAGGGGGGGGGGCGGTTGGGTGGTATGTGGACAGCTAGAAGTCATATTGATGCTGAGTGGGAATGGCATTTATTTAGGTCATCTGTCACTTGTGCTCAACCTTTCCTATGCATATGAATTTTCTTTTGTTATACAGTGCATACTGACAGAAAAGCTTGTTTTTTGGTGTGCTAATTGTTTTTTTTTTATTTACAGACAGATATCATAAAAAGAAGTGTGAGAAAAGGAAGCGTGTGGAAAGAGTTTGTATGGAGACTGTGAAAGGTTTACAATCAAGGGCAAGTTATATGTTGTACTTGGAGAGCTAAAAAAAAAATGATGTTCCAGAATGTAAACTCCTGAAGTTGTGCTTCAGGTCATCTGATTTCATCTAACACGGTCAGTGTTTTCAATGGTAACATTGCCACTCACACTTTGTTGACCAGAGACCACAACTGCAAACCACAATGAGGGCAGATTGTTTGGACAGAAATCAATAGCACCTTGTTGTAGGATCTGAAATTGCTGGTAGGCATTGATAGCGGCAACACAAACCTTATCAGACCAAATACTGCCTTGACTTGGGGAAAAAAACAGGCAAGCTGAAGTGCTATCCAGAAATCAGTGGCTAGACCCTCCTCCCGGCCTCATCTTCACCTTAAGGCCTCAATGGCCAACAGGGTGACACCTGTGATCTCCTGTCAGGACGTCATGGCAGAGCCGCAGCGCAATCCATCTTCTCCCAAACAATTCATTTACCTTGTATGTGCTCTCTTCTTCTCTGCCCAGATTCATTATAAGAGCTCTGGGTAATGAAATTCCAGGAATGCCTTAAAGAGGAAGGCGAGCACTGTCAAGGTGAGTGGAAGCGAGGCCTGCAGACAGGAGGAAGTCTCCTGTGATCAGCAGTGCTGACAGTCACAGGGAAGGCGGCAGCACCGCCGCGCTCCTCACCTTTACACTGGGGAAGAAATTACCGGGCCCGCACCGGCTCCACATCTGACAGGCCAGACGGCTCTGCCGCTAAACACTGCCGTTCTCTACCCTGCGGTGCATATCTTTGCTACCATCTGCTTTATCCCTGCCCTAAACTGCCTCCCTTTAGGCCTCCCTCCTCTCCTCTGTATCAGTGCCCGTCCTCCTCCTCAAAAGAAGCCTTTGGTCGCCTCTCCTCACCTCTCCCCTCCTCTCCTCTCCTCTCCCCTCTTCTCCTCTCCTCTTTTTTTATCCAGGGCGTCTGGAGATTTCGGCACAGGTCCTTTGAGCCGACTGTATTTGTGGCCGAGTCCCAAAGACACAGTGACAGTGACAGCAAGAGGCAAGTGTAATAAAGTGTGAAATTCTTAACATAAGGACTGTTTCACGGATGAACAGTGCAGAAATTTGATTCGCATATCTTCTTTTACAGCTGCCAATGAGCGTTGACCTTTTTTTCTCTCTACTGGCCTTTTTTTGTGTTTACACAGGCCCAGTGTGTAGCATAATAAATGTGTTTCATGGTGAATTTGTGAGGACATGCAGGTAAGGCGTCGTACGTAATGCGACTGCAGGTAAGGCGTCGTACGTAATGCGTGGTTACAACACGTAGCTCATTGTACATCGGGTTCTTTTCATTTTGTTTACATATTTACAATGAAATTCTGTTCTGCATGTAGTGTCACTGTACAATTACCCCAAAACAAATAAAAATATTTTATAATAAGGCAAAAAGCAATTTCAGTCTGCTGTCTATTTCTTACTGTGCATCATCTCAGACACTGATGGGAAGAACCAAATAACAGTGTCATGGCCCAAAATCCACTGGAGGCACGTGTGTGTGTGTGTGTGTGTGTGTGTGTGTGTGTGTGTGTGTCAGGGTCAATGGTGGGCAGGCATCTGGCAGGGGTGGTTCTGGTGTTTTAGCTTTACTACTCTGACCAGCCCACCACAGGTCAGGGAAGCCCTTACTAGGACAAAAAAATTGTATGTATTTAAAAAAAAAAAAAAAGATATATATGCTGCTGTATATACAAGCTGCTTGTCATGGCAATTACATCGTTAACAACTTGTGCTGGCCTGCTGGTGAGTTCAAACAATAACCCATTACCCATTATGTATCCAGTCACGCCATCTGAAAGAAAAACATTTCTTTATAAAGCACTGCAGTCAACCCCAACTGCTTTATAAGACATTTTTTTAGTTTTGGTTTTAGTGTTCACTTCCTTGTGTGTTTGGTAGATTAAACAATTACGGACGGGACGCGTACATCTCCAAGCGGATGGGAGCCCAGTAAATGGGTGTTAGGCTGCAATCCCACACACAGCTCTCTGGGCAGGATATTTGTGTGTAATTGAGACAAGGCCTTTAACCCCGATTAGTACCGCTGTGCACTGAGAGGCTGAAGTCTCCTGTTACTGGTGAGTACTCCCACTCCACCCCCCCCCCCCCCCCCCACACACACACACACACATGCACCCATACAAACACACACATGCACCCATACACACACACACATGCACACACACGCACACAGTTACTGCTGAGTACTCCCACTCCACCCCCAACACCCCCCCACACACACACATGCACACACACACACTGTTACTGCTGAGTACTCCCACTCCACCCCCAAGCCCCCCACACACACACACATGCACACACACACACACAAGCTGCCATCCAATCAGCCTGGCAGGTCTTGCACACACACAATAAACGCCTCACGCAGTCCTATAAATTATCTAATCTCCAAATGATGTCATAAATGAATTGGAATTAACATGACATCCACTGCACAGAGACATGTATTTCGGAGGTGTGGGATTTTGAGGTAAATGTGTTTGTATGCTTGTGTGTGTGTGTGTGTGTGTGTGGTCTACAGTTGCCAGAATGCTTGGGGACACACTGTGGTTGTCATGTTGTTATTTGAAGTTCAGATGAGGAGCCTAAGTCCCCATCACGTGCTTGTTCAGTGATCCCTTGGGGGAGCTGTTTGAATCGCATGGACTGCGTGCGTCTGCTGCTTCCCCTGCGTCAGCCGCAGCCGAGGAGCCCGGGCCTTTTCATTTCAGCTGTGGGAATTGGGTGTTTGAATGAGCCAGTGTACAGGGATATCACATTATTAGTAATCATATCTGCTTAAGCCAAGCTTGCTCCTCCAGATGGCTGCTTTCAAGTGCAAATGAACCAGTTAGACGTGTCTGCTTTAATACATACTCAGGATTCACAAATAGCCATTGATTTTTTTTTTTCCTGTCTCCCTCTCCAACCACTGATTCTGCTGGTATTGAGCCTGGATTAAATGGTCTCCTGAGCCTTTATAAAGGAACATTGATTCTTCTAATTAATTGTACGCTGTTCAGCACCAGGATGCATAAGCCTGCGTGTATTAGCACTTCAAGTCAATTATTTTGAGTTTGTGGGGCTGGGAACAAACACATCTAATGTATACAAAGAAATGTTGGAACTTATTTTGTCTCAGAGGAAAGTATGAATACACTAAAATGAAAGAGCACCATTACCATTTTACTTGTACATATGAATAGAAATTGACAGAGAAGAGGTATATTCACCCAGTGGGAATCAAGATGAGCTATGAATAAAACATGTCTATTCCCAGATTGTGCCTGTGACTGTGTTTCTCTGTTGTACTCGCTTGGGACTTTATATATTGACTACTGATAATTCTACCTTTTTTCCCCCACACCTGCCATTATTCCAAATAAAATATTTCTTAGAACCTCCCAATATCCATCCGAGCACACAGGGGGACATGCATGCAAACTCAAATGTAAATATGAACTGCGTATAAGGAGAAATTGTTTTACAATTTACGAATCCATCAAATCGAGGATGTATTGACTGAAGAGCATCACACGCAGACAGACTCCTTAGCCTGTGTTGGTGTGTAGAGGCAAGTTCCTACTGAATACATCAAGGGAACGTCTGATTGCTACCTCATAGGACGCCTCCAGCCACAGAACCCATCCTACTTCCTCTCCGGGCTGCGTCCACGGTGGACCCATTTGTTTCCTAGACAAATACAGTGGCCTGTGTGCCAGAGCGAAGGTCCACTAACTGCTGACAGCTTTGCTATTTAAGATCAGGATCACCCCCCACTCCAAATGGTAAGAGCATTTGAAGAAGCGTATTACTCTCCAGATACTTCATTAATCTCCATCACCAGTGCCAGCCCTGACACAGCTGACAGCGGGGAACAATGCGACCTGCTCCGCTCCCCCTTGCACAGATAATGCATGTTTTACAGTAGCCCAGATGTCGACACTCAATAAAACATTTGACAAAAACCAGGCTGTGTGTGTTTGGGGATGTCTGTATTGACTGGCATGGAGCATGTGGTAGGCGATATGGGGGCCTGCTGGCAGCTGATTACAGAATTAAAAGGCAGGGGTGACAGTGGGGTCTGTCACCAGAGGGGGTGATTAGAATTGTATCTCCTGGGTGATTCCTCTTTTAAAAATCGTGGAATATTTATTATTTCATGTAATAAGACTGCTTATGACCCCCACACGCTTACACACACAAATCCTACACTGAATTTTGGTTATGCTGATTTAAGACTAAATAAATTCATTCAACACACTTATTTTGTTATTATTTTGTTTATATTTTTTTCTTTTTAATGTATATTAAATTCCAGATTATAAACCTGTTTTTGGGCCTGTTGGTTTAGTCTCGATTTTTGGCATTTTTACTCCGTTCTCATCTTTCATAATGATAACCATTATAATACACACAATAAAATATCGGAATTCCTGATGCCTTTCCTGACTCTTCTAGGTTGAGTTTGTGTGTGCGTCTCTGAGCTGGTTATGTGTGGCTGAAATGATACAGCCATCATTGTGGTGCTGTAAAGCAAGATTGCATTCTCCCCAGGAGTAGGAGCCCAGAACAGATGGTGGAGTATACCTCCAAATTCACCCTCTGGACAGAAAACAAAATGATCCACTCAAGGAGGCAAAGACATTGAATAAAAATGATCTTTCGCTTATGTTTTTGAGACAAAATATATGCAGGCGCTATGTAGTTTAGTCTTCAGCACTGCAATTGTACTTGGAGGTGTGAGGACAATGATTACATTTCATTATAGTCTGTTTCCATGGAAAATGTTGCCGTGACAGACGAAATTCATTAATGTTTTACTGTAACAAGGCAGCTTACATGTAGATTTCAAAACAAGCTAGTAACTATCTTGTTCTCAGAAAGAGAGCAAAAGAAAAAAAGACAAGTGTGCCCGTTTTGTCCTTGACAATCTAGTGAAGAGAAAACAAAATAGTATTCCAGGATGTTCTATTTGTTTGCATGTGTCAGTGGACATGGGGATAGAACTATTCCAGATTCAGTAAGAAAAACATTATCCTTATTTGTCATTTTTGCATTGCAGGATAAATATCAAATGAGTTATGAATGTATGTTTACAATTACAGTTTGTGCAAGCTTTTATCACTTCATGGTCTACATAGCTAGTCCTCTCAACTTAGACTATTGACAAAACTTATGAGCTTCTCTCACATTCTTGTCGTTATGTCACTTGCTTGTTGAAAATAATATTGTGGCTTCTCTCGTTATACGTTCACAGGGAGATAAATACTGTGCCTTCCCAAAAAGGAATGTGTGGTAATGGCAAGCCAACCATAAAAAACATCACTGGCTTCCATTCATTAAGCTTTAACTGACAGGGATGTAAGTTATTTTCTGTGGTTTGGCTACAGTATGTTATGTTATGAATTTGTAAGAAACTGTCTGAGACAGAATAACATTATGCAGAATTATGTTAATGCCACCAATCTCCAGAGACAAATCACTATATATAATATATAATTCATATATGTGATTTTTTATTCATGCTTCAAACCTATTCTTTTAACATCTGAGGACCGAAATCTCTTTGGATAGAGCACCAAACAGATAAACAGATTTTATATTTTCCGTCTACTCCGCAAACAGGGCATGCTGCTCGCTGCACTCTTTATCTTTATCTTCCAAATCAAGTTGTTTTCATTACACTTCCCCCTTATTGTCGCAAACGAACAAAATGAAGTGGAAGCATCATGAGATATCAAAGAGACGATTAGTTGCTGGTTAGGCCCTCCCTGTCTCATGGTACCAATGTTCTGTCAGCATCATCAATCAAGTGGTGCCACTCCGCCCAGAGGCAAACCACAGTGGCACCACACCAAGACTGGCAGTAAGAATAAAGCCGAGTCAGACAACTCAGCTCATGAAAGACCAAAGCCTGCTGTTATAAATCATACTAGTTCAAGACTAACCCCAAGTACTTAGAAAAAATACAAATAATGCCTTGCAATAAGTATTTAGAATAGAGGAAAATAAACACATAAATAAAGATGACATTTCCAGGACAACGCACAATTAAGGCATCTTGTGATACAATTTTAAACATAATGGTAAACAAATGGAAAGGTGCACATGGCTATATGAAGTGTTAGTGTAGTGTTGTGATGTTGGCTATAGTTATTTAAGTTCTAAATGTACAGTATTTAATTTATTATTATTAAATTCATATTCTTGTATGAATCTTCAATTACTGTTTCCATAATTTTGTTCATGTTAATAATGTTGCCACTTAAACCTTGATTTCCGACTTATGATAATATGAATTTCCTTGTAGACCATATGCTTTTCTAAAATGTGCCTCGCTGTTTGCAGAAATAATTCTACAGTAAGTGTGTAATAGATTGGATAAAATATACAGATATATAAGATTTAAGATACATTTGAATGAAATCATACTTTTTTAATACTATTTATTAGTTATTTGAATATTTCTTTATTTTATTAAAATAAAGAAATATTAAAACATCACTTAACATCACACTGCTCAGTTGAGAGCCGTGTGCACTCTCCAAAGTTTCTGACCAAGTGTCTGAACCATTTTCAGGTGGAGAACCTATTATTGTCTGGAGAGAGCTTAGCCTTGTGCATTTAGGCCCTGTGTCCTTACCAGCTTTTTCCTTGCTTGTCATTGAAACACATTTGATATTCTGCCCACATGTCTCCCTGCTGCACCATTTTTGAAGCTCCCCCCCATGCTTCCATTTATATTGTTCCACCAGGTGTCTCCAACAGGGCTGTCTCTCCACATGCAGTCACCTCTTCCTCAGATCAGACCACACCAGCAGAACTGTCAATATGTTAATATGACACTGTCAAGACCTATTCATACAGTCAATTGGTCAGCAGGCTCTGCTATTTTCACCCTTACGGACAGGGAGACTGAATGCAAGCAGACTGCTTTGCATAGCAGTAGGCAACAACTGATTGTCACTTTGTGCAAAGACCAAAATAAATACGATCAATCACCCCATAGCCTGTTGTTTTTCTTTACCGTGTCAGTATCTACAGTTTGGTTGTATAAGAGTATAGATTACATTAAATTCATTTTATGTTGTGACCGATGGTCAAATGACGTGGGAATTTTAAATTACTTTTAAGAGTATTAACCTGAAGCAAGGAATTTTAGATTAGGCTACTCATGTGATGCTTAACGTTATTTGTTCCTGTCGCACCATGTTCATTGGTCTCACAGATTAGGAGTTTTATTTAGTGTCATTCATCCAGCCTAACCGCAATGCTATATTGAACCACGCATGCTGCCCAATAGTGTTTAAAGTGTCTATCAATATCAAAGACAAGCTATCAAAAAAAGTCAGCAAATAGATGTTTAGTGATCTCAGTGCATTTAAATCTATACTGCAACGTTTTAGCCAATAATGCCAAAAAATTACCTCACCATTTAAGCTTGACTCCTTGTGAGGTTACTCTTGTGGAGAAATCATTTCTTATGCTATAGTGAGAGCATTGAGTGCAGCTGCACAGGATTTCTAAAGACTGTCTGCAGGTCTGTGTTTACCTGACACTTGGATTGACAGCAGAGTGATTGGAAATATCCACTTTTCACTGACACGAGACCCTGAGTACCAGGAAAGTGCTTTTGTAGTCTGGCTGTAATGGCCTAAGTTTGAATTGAAGGCTGGAAGAAAATGCACCACTTCGGTCTCACTCAGGGAGGACTTGACACGGCTTTCAGGATAGTTTCTAGAATCAGAGAGACTCAGCACTTAACATTTGTGGTCAGAAATTTCAGCTCAATCTTGGCTATTCCGATGGCGACTTCTCACTGACAGAGATTCGTTAAATAAATAAATACCTAACCGATAGACAAAAGACTTGCAGAAATGTCACCATTAGCCTTTATAAATAAGGCACATTTCACAAGGCACCTGTCAGGGGGGAAAAATCAGCAGGCTGGATGAATATTTGGAGAGGGTAACTGATGAACTCGTTTTATTGGAGATTTTCAGAGACGCCTGACTGATAAAAACAATACTAAGTTGGAATGGTAAGCCACAAGTAGGGATACAACACAAAACGCCAAGACTACAGCGTTTACATAGTCTTCGAAGGAACTCCTCTCGTAGCGCAGTTTTCCATACTCCGAAAGTCCATTCTGATCTATGCTGTCGACCAAAAAGCCTTTCACTGTTTGCTAAATAGCTAATGTTAGCGAACTCAGTTTCGGGTCTACAATCTCTATATGCAGTGTTATTTGAAAACGTAATATATCGACAGGGCGAAAAGCGAGTCTGTTTTAGAGGTATACTGGAATTTGTAAACCACAGCCACCTCATTAAACATAATTTCGTTTCAGACATACTGCTAGTCACTTCGCTAGCTGGAATAGCTAGCATGTTGTTCTCTTCCTGCAAGAATGCAAACAGGAAACAGTCGACTAGTGAAATGAGTGCCGCGTGCGTGGACTAATGACAATTCAGGAGCGCATGCACAACAACCAATTGAATTTAAGAAGAACGGCGGGACTTCCTGTGAGTGACGAAAATTTTACAGTCAAGCTTAGAAGCCCCACCTTTTGTGTTTCCCGCACCGTCAATCAAAATAGAAAAAATTGACTCGAATCACCGATCGCAGCCCGCCTCCGATTAATATAATCATGTATGGCGTGTGATTAAACCGAGATTTTTATTTCAATTAATGTAATCCACGCAATGACTGGTATGTAAAATACAAATACAAATACGACTTTCCGTACAGGGTTTCTGCAGCCACTGGCTAAGCTAATGTTAGCCAAGTGTTGTGCTAGCTTGGTTTGCAGTTGTTTGGTTGGCTAATCTTACTAGAGCTAAGCTGTTTGCTAACATAGCTTGGATACTCTTTAGCTTATCAGTCCTCTCGGTTCGCATATGTCTCGCTGATATCGAATTATTGTAAGTGATTTCAAGTTGTTGCGCGTGTTTGTAATGATTTTAAGGTTGTAAAGTTAAGTGAACTCTCAAGCTAAGTGGTTTGTTTTGCTTTGTTTCCTTCTTACTGTGGCTTTCTGTAGCCCCTGAACAGCCAGTGAAACAAGAGGAAATGGCTGCCTTAGACGTGGACAGCAGTCAAGGCGACTTTCTGCAGCAAGATGGTAGCAGAGGAGATCAGGTATTTTTTTCTCTCCTTTCTCGCATGCTCTTCTGCCAGGGTTGTTGTTAGTGCATGGTGCTTTGTGAAGTTCACACGTTTTAAAATTTGTTGTAAAAAAGTCGTACTTCCTGTGTGGCTCCGGACTAACGGCCACCCACTTTCTTCTTTTAAAACCCGCCCATTGTGGGTAGGACGCTCCGCCGTCACCGCTTGCTTTGCTGGCTGCTACCTGCAGCAAGATTGGGTCGCCATCGTCAGAGGGAGATAACGGTGCTGCCGCTGTAGTGGTAAGTCACTCCCTCTGATGTTGGGTTGATAACTTAACGGATTCAGTTCACCCAGGCGTTGTCGTTAAATCAATAGGTCGTCTCGTTGGCATGAATTGATTTTTTTTTTCTAAGAGGTCAGGCATTATGGAGAGCATGTTATTTTGCTCTCCTTAGTTTCCTCAATTAAACTTGGTCCCAAAACTATAAGAAATTATATCAGTCCGGTGCCTGAGGCCACATATTACCAGTTCTGAAATAAGCATTGTAGTACTTAAGATTAGTAGCATTGCACTTGTTTTTGCCAGACCCACAAATTTTCAACAACTCGTGTGAACATTCAGACACCATCAAGCATGCTACCATTACCAGTGAATAGGGACAGTAATTATTCGGGGGACCTAAACAAGTTGTTGTTTTTATTTTTCCCTCATGATTAAACCAACTTTCACGTTATAACAAAGATGGTAAATCTGATGAATGTACGGTTTCCACAAACTTCCCCTTTAGACGACAACAGACCTCACCTCCATCCAGTTAACAGGGACGACGGAGCGATGGGAGGCCTTAACCCCCACAAGTGTAAAAGAGGAGCCGGGAATCGTGCACATCCCTAACACGGGCCTTGTGACCTCGAACGGACAGTACGTGCTCCCACTTCAGAGCCTTCAAAGCCAGCCCATCTTTGTGACGTCAGGCACGGACGGCTCGGCCAACGCAGTGCCTAACATCCAGTACCAGGTGATCCCCCAAATCCAGACGGCCGACGGGCAACTGGGCTTCACCGCCTCCACGGTGGACACGACGGCGCTGAGCCAGGATGGCGCCGGGCAGATTCAGATCCTGCCCGACGGCAGCCAGGCCATCAGTGTGTCGTCCTCCAGCGACCTCCTCAGCAACCACCAGAACCTCATATCACAGACTGGCCACGTCCAGCAGATCCAGGGTGTGTCCCTGGGAACCTCCGCCTTTAGCAGCCAAGGTCAGGTTGTCACTAATGTGCCTGTGGGCTTGCCCGGAAACATCACCTTCGTCCCCATCAACAGCCTGGACCTTGACTCGTTAGGGTTGTCGGGGGCGCAGACTATAGCCACGGGGATCACTGCCGACGGACAGCTCATCATGACCGGCCAGCCTGCCGACGGTTCGGATAAGGTAGTGGGCGAGCCCATCGCCCTGGCGACCGGCAGTGACCCCAACGCCGCCCAAGACATGTTTGTGCCTACGACGTCCACTTCTGTGGTTGCTTCCACCCCGTCCTCCACCGGTTCCCAGCTGCCCGAGACGATAGACGGCACCGGGGTGCTGACGCAGGCCACTGCCGTCTCTGCTGGCTCAGAGCAGGTAGACGCCTCGGGCCTGGGCGACGGCTTCCTCACGCAGCAGCAGAACCAGGTGCAGGGCCTGCAGGTGTCCTCCGCCCAGCCTATCCTTCAGCTGCAGCAGGTGCCGCTGCAGAGCATCGACGGCCAGGTGCAGGGCACGGTGGCGAGCGGTGCAGGGGCGGCTGCGCAGGGGCTGCAGAACGTGCAGCTCATCAACCCTGGCACCTTCCTCATCCAGGCCCAGACGGTGACGCCCAGCGGGCAGATCCAGTGGCAGACCTTCCAGGTGCAGGGCGTGCAGAACCTGCAGAACTTGCAGCTGCAGACGGCGCCGGCGCAGCAGATCACGCTGGCACCTGTGCAGACGCTCTCGCTGGGCCAAGGCGCCAGCCCTGTGAGCATCGGGGCGGGACAGATCCCCAACCTGCAGACCGTCACTGTCAACTCCGTGGCCCAGGCCGGCATCCAGTTCCAGGAGACCGACAGCCCTGGAGGTAATGCTGGTGTACTCAATGCTGTAGGCAGAAATGGATTCTGGGAAATGTAGTGTGCAGTTAGTGCAAAAATACAGTCCTGTAATGCATCATATAGTGAGTGTAGTTGACTATGCTGTCACAGGATTGAGGCTCTGTGAGTCATGGAACTATATCTAGTTTTATGGTGGATGATTTGGCTGCCCCTGGTTTTTATGGCCTGGGCTCGTAGTGGTATTTGTATGTAAAGGATGACTGGTTTTACTGTAGGCTCTTTGACCATAACCAATAAGACGGAGATACACAAGCCCATAAAACTGGTTGAGGTTCACTGGCAGGACTTGCTTGACTTATTTGATGTTTGTGGATGAGACATTTTGGCTGTCAGTCTTCACGCAAGTCAGCTCTTGGATGTTTCCTGTAATTTAATGTACAAAATTGTACCCATTTTTAGAGGTGGGCGATATAGTCTAAAATTTATATTTTGAACCATAGACGGTAGATGATATATATCACGGTATACTTTGGTATGTAACTTACAGCATAACAGTTTCTTAATGGTTACCATAGCATAAAGTCAATATGTACAACAGTTGTTTAGTCATCGTTCGGAGGTGTTTATGTTGGACTCTCAAATTCACACAGAAGTAAACTGGTAAGCTGCATTTGTTTCAGGCAGTAGCTGTTAAATTTATAGGCTCTTACACAGTTTTGTTGTAAGAATGAAAAGGTGCTATCAGTAAGGTGAAACTACAGGTAAACATTTTTTCACATGGTTGTGGAGACACAATGAGCCTATCACGGTATGCCGATATGACCCAAAATCTCTATCATTGGCCAAATGCATATTGCATACGGTATATATCGTCTATATTGCCCCTACCCATTTTTGTCAAACCTGACCTAGCACAATTGTAACGGTAGCCCAAAGTGAATCAATCCAGAGATCTGTGGTCCGTGGTTGTTGAGGATGAGAACATTTGGTGCAATGTACGATAGACCCAGCAGTTTGTGCTTACTGATGGCAGCACAGGTAAACAACACAAAAACAAAGTTTCCTTGCCCTCATCAAATAGTTTTGGCTGCTTTTCTGCTATTTGGTCTATGATATAATATATGAATAAATAAATAAATATAAATATTCTCTTTTGTTCCTACCAGCAGCATTCGGGATCAGAATCTAGACCTTTGCTTTTCTGTCTTTTCATACACCTTTGTTCTTATGATGCCTACATTATTGTATAGCCCGTATGTTGTTTTAATCCCTACATTACTGTAAAGTTCATTGAAGATGGAGCTGTGAGCTCTACTAGTAGCCACAATGATGCTGCATTTAGCTCTGTGGCAGGAGCTGAACAATGTCTGCTGATGTGTTGTCACTGACCTGTGTCCATGTCCCTCGTCCCACCATTGGCCTCACACGTCTCCTGTCCTCCTGTCCCCCTGTCCCCCTCAGACATCCACATCAAAGAGGAGCCCGAGTCGGAGGAGTGGCAGCTGAGCAGCGACTCGACGCTGAACACCAGCGACCTGTCGCACCTGCGCGTGCGGCTGGTGGACGAGGACGGGGAGCAGGTGGGTCAGGAGGGCAAGAGGCTGCGCAGGGTGGCCTGCACCTGCCCCAACTGCAAGGAGGCCGGAGGAAGGTGAGCACACAATCAGGGTTTGGCCATCCATAGGAGGATTATCTCAGAAAGAGGGCTTTATTCTGGTCACATATTAAAGAGAGTGTAAGCCAATTGAATGTGTCCTAATATGTCTAATGTGTCCTATTATAGTTAGTAAGCAATTTAATGTGTCCTAGTGAGTTATTTGTCCCGTCCTATAATTTCTGGATTTTAGACAGATTTTATGCTGTTGTCTTCTTGGATAACTTGAACTACTTGAATGATATAAATCTTTTATTGTGTTTGTTTAAAATATTTTTTATCGCTTTATCTTAAATGAAAATAAATATACAAGATGTATTTGTAAATATATTGTTATATCTTTCAGTACTTACATAGAGAGAGATTTAGTCCTAAAACTCGGATGTTTTTTATTGTGTGTGTGTGTGTGTGTGTGTGTGTGTGTGCGCCTGCGCCCACCTTAGGGGCTCAAACATGGGCAAGAAGAAGCAACACATCTGCCACATCCCGGGCTGTGGGAAGGTGTACGGGAAGACGTCTCACCTGCGCGCCCACCTGCGGTGGCACTCGGGGGAGCGCCCTTTCGTCTGCTCCTGGTCTTTCTGTGGGAAGAGGTTCACACGCAGCGACGAGCTACAGAGGCATCGACGGACACACACAGGTACAGCACACACACACACACACACACACACACAAATTCTCTGTGTTGCACTCTCATACATACACAACCACACAGACACACACATACACTCACTTACACTGGTACAGTTCTCTCTATCTCTCTCACACACACACACACACACACACACACACACAAACACACACATATGCACAGGTACACAGAGAGAGAGAGACACACACACACACACACACACACAGAGTCTGTAGATGTCTCGCTGCGTCTGACCGAGCGACAGCTCTCCATCTGTCCCTGTGTGGGTCCTCGTTAGGGGGCCTGTTTAAGATCTCCAGTAATGCCATTTACAGCAGTGACAAGCCTCCCCTCATTTTGAATTACTCAGTCTGCGCGTACTTTGACAAGTGCTGGCATTTAAATTTTCCCCAGAAACCTCATTTTCTGCTCCAGGAGGTTGTGTGTGTGTGTGTGTGTGTGTGTGTGTGTGT
>JAGFZM010002317.1:214265-234820 GCA_017657215.1 Limnothrissa miodon
TGTGTGTGTGTGTGTGTGTGTGTGTGTGTGTGTGGTATTTTTCTCTCCCGTCTGTCTAGAGCATTTTTATGCAAAATAATCCTCTAATGTGTCTGATAATCCTCCATCTCTCACTCTTCTCGCCAGGCGAGAAGAAGTTTGTCTGTCCGGAATGTTCCAAGCGCTTCATGCGAAGCGACCACTTGGCCAAGCACATCAAGACGCACCAGAACAAGAAGGGCACGAACTCTGGCGGTGGGGGCGGCGCGGTGGTGGCCAGCGCAGACTCAACGGCCTCCTCGGACAGCCTGATCACTGCCAGCGGCACCACGCTCATCCTCACCAACATCCCCCAGGGCCAGCAGGATGTGCTCTCCACCACCGAGATCCCCCTCCAACTCGTCACCGTCTCAGCCAGTGAGGTCATGGAGTAACCCCACCCACCCAAATCCCATCCCACCCAGCCCAACCCCTCCCATCAGCCCCCACTTCCACGAACTCCTCCTTTCCTCCATCTCTTTCTTCTCACCCAATGAACCCCATTCCCCACACACACACATATACACACACACACACACACACACACACACACACACACACACACACACACACACACACACTTCTCAACACACCAAGCTCCCAGCCTCAACCGCATCGGATGAACTTGTCTCTCGTCCGTTTTCCTTTTATTATTTTTTCCCCTCTTTCATTTGTACACACACATACAGTATATATATATACGTAAATATTTATATTAACACACGCGTGTACACACGCATACAGTATATATATATATGTACGTAAATATATATATTAACAAGAGGAAAAAATGATCAGTTTTGGCTCGTGTAAACACACACTGAAATGCCTTATTTTGGATCATAATCTAAGCTTTTTGTTTCTTTGCATGTGCTCTCCGAGCTACCTTTCCATACCCGTTAGTTAGATTGGAGATGCGGGGAAGACAAAAGGATGTTGATCGAAGTCATAGGAATCACTTGAGTGTCTGTTGTGAGTCTGATGTTTTTGCTTGTGTAGGTATCACGCGACACGTGCGCTCGTTAATGGCCATCGTTTTGAAGGTGTGTGTGTGTGTGTGTGTGTGTGTGTGTGTGTGTGTAATCAAGTGTCTAGCCTTCTGATTGGACACAGCCAAAACAGCTGCTGCAGCACTCCTGAGACTCAGGGTTGTCGGTGTTGCATTATGTACATGTAATTAGCCGTGAGCGTTCCTCACTAGCATTTATGAATTGTTTTTGCTTTCTTTCCTACCACATCTGTCTGAATGCGCGCACCTGTCTCGGAAGGTTCGCTTGGCCGTCTTGGTGAATATTGCAGGGGTCAAAATTGAACAATCATGTAATTAAAAAAAGTTTTGTTTTTCTTTTTTGTATATTTTTTTTTTGTTCTCTCAAAGGTCTACAGTTGATCTGCTGTTATATGCATTACTTGCAAAATCAAGTCTTTGTAGCGAAAAGCTATTTATATTAGGCTCTACATAGTGAACTGTTCTTTGTGCTATCAGAATCTCAGTTTAAAATTACCTTTTAAATATGTATGATATTCAAATTGTGTAACTTTTGTAGGAGAAAAGAACTGAAACACATTTTTTCCTCTTTTCAAAATGAATCAAAATTCAAATCCTAGAGTTCTTTTTACAGAAAAAACATGTATGCTTGAGGGTTGAAAAATTGCCAAATTTGACTTAATTCTCAGCGAGACTTGGTCATGCAGTACTGTCAGGAGGCACAAAGGAGCGAGCGCTCCCCTGCCGTGCCTGATACTTTAGCAGGGAGTTGCACACACACACACACTCACACTTAGCCGCACACACACACACACACACACACACACACACACAATTACAGACACACACACTTACAGACACACACACACACACACACACACGTGTCATTTGGTGTCGGACCAAAAGAGGAGCTGAATTATGCAGCCGCCATATTACCTGTGCTGTGTCAAGCTGTACCTGTCAGGGTTTTTGAATGACTACCCCATCCCCTGCCCCCCCCCATCTCCCAGCGCCCCCCTGCAGCCTTTGCTCCGTACTGTAGCCAGGTTAAGGGATGCTGCAGCTTTAGCTCATTAGGCATCCACAGTGCAAGGCAAAAGAACCCTTTTATTAATGTTTGCATCAGTTGCAGTTTGATATGATCTTTTTGTAAAAAAAAAAAAAAAAAAAACAACAAAAACAATGAAAAAGGAAAAAAAATGGAAAAACAAAACTTTTATATACTGCCTAGAATACTGTTATAAACTTGCTCTGTCATTCTATGTATATGTCTCAGTATAAATTACTTTTGTTTTTTTTGTTTTTTGTTAATCTGTTCTTTATTTCCTGCCTGATTTTTATCCAGTAGTCTACGATTTGTTTTCTTTCCTTTCTGTTGCTACGCTCCTGATGTGGGAGATGCTGCCATGTTTAATTGAAGGGTTGTAGTGAGTTGTGTGTTGCAAAGCTGAAGTGGCGTTTCTCGTTTCTCTTTTTTTCTTTTTTTCTTTTCTTTCTTTTTCTGGATATGCAGCAGCTCACTACAGACCACGTGAGGTTTCTCCCCCCCTCAGTGGGACTGAAGAATACTACACATTCAGTGGTAATAAATAAAACACTATTTTTGACATTTGATTTTTTTGTTTTGTTATGATTACCATCGTTAAGAAATTTGCATTATAAGGAAGGCATTGTTAACATTGTTTCTGTCTTGTGATGTCCACATGTCATATTCACTATAAATAGCATTTTAACCTTTTGGGTGTTCTTTGGGATTATGATATTATATATATTTTTTTGTTTGTTTCCAACAAAAGCCTAAAATTGTTGTACAATGCCCGCTTTTGAGGGCAGCGGTTTATTTCACACTAAAATGACTAAACTGAATCCTGTGGTGAGGTGTCTTGTTTTCTGCTCCCGAGGAGGTGAGGAACTCCAATGGCCGTTTGAGGAACAAGGTGTTTAAAATCAGTCCTAATGGCTTCTGTTTCTTTGCACAGGGCAGCCTGATGCTTGGGTATCAGTGATGCTTGGGCAGTCTCATTTGAATCAAACGTGACTCCTTTATTGATCTGAATGGGGCCATCTTGTTTGTTTAGATTGTCTTATAGAGCAGGGCCCAGGATTCAACTGATATGAAAAAGAAACCAGTTGATAAGCTGGGGACGGAGCCCATGACATCCAGGCTGGTCTGGGAGTATCTGATCTCTCCGATGGACAGTCCAGCAGGGGTCACTGCAGTCGCAGGAGAGGGACACATTTGACCTTCTGACCACCCCAAACAAAAAAGTGCAAAGGACCAAACGCCTCACACAGCACCAGAATGTGTAGGATGCTGTAGGTGGTATCCAGGTGTAGGCGCAGGTGGATGTATGTGTGTGTACATGCCTGCGATGTAATAATATTCACCGCCATCCAAACAGGACCAGATCAAGACCAGTATAAAAGTTCCATGCAGCCCTTCTTCCTGAGCCTGGTTGTGAAACCATCCCCTTGTAGAGTGTTGCATCTCATAGGGCAATGGATGGCAATTGACAGGAAATGTGTAGGAAGGCCTCGTCCAGACCACCCCATCACTCCCACCCGCTCCACCCCCACCCCTTTGCCTGTTGTGGTACTGAAATTCATTGGACTTTTTTTGAAGTGTAAGGTGAAATGAATTATTCCTCCGTGTCTGCCAATAGCTAGATAGGGTTTCAAGCCGCAGCGCCCAACTGCTGATTGATGGTAATGGGCTTTGCCTGAGCTCCACTGAATGAGCCTACAGAATTATCTTGCAGAATAGTGCCCCTATACTGCCCCTTTATACAAATGAATGGGGGAGAAATTATGAGTTCTAATTCAAAAGTATGGGGAAAAGTACATTGGCGTTCGACTTCTTTTCTCTCACCTTTTGCACAATGCCTTTGTGTTGCTTATTTTATTTTTCAGGAGCTTTTGCTCGTTGCAGACTGCAGCAGTCTACTTCAGTCATGAATCTTTTCGGTGAAGACCCCGCTAGCCGGTATAGGGGAACAATATTGTTCCTGTTTACTATTTGAACTTGTGGGCGAATATTATCAGTAAGGTGCTTTTATCTATGCTTTCACCTGGAGAGAAACGTAAAGCACATGGTCTGGAGCTGATTTGCCCTGGGGATGGTGGTGTGGGGGGTGGAGGGGTCCCATAAATGTTCAAAAAGGGGCACGTCCATTTTCTCCCACCTTTCATTAGCATAATTTAATGAATTCAATTCATTGTAATGCAATGCCAAGTGCAGGAGGAACAGCGAATGACAGTTTGAGTTAATGAAATGTGTTAACGGTATCATCATTTACTTGTATGTTAATTAGTCCAATTAATTTTCTGTGCACGGTAATCTGAATATTGCAATAATGATCTGCACCCCTGCCGGAATGAGAAGTGCCTCACGGAAGGCGCCTGGCCGGCTCTGTGAGTCATAGCTGCAGCTTTCCAGTCCGTGCACACGGCCATTTACATGCAACCGTTCAGCACTTTTATCTGGATGGCAGGAGCCCAAGCGCTAAGTGGAGGTACCATCAGCGCACAGCACTTAATATGACCCTGCTTGCCTTGTGCTGTACGAGAGGAGGAATAGCTCACACTGCCCGTGTGTTATCCAGGGACAGGGCGCACTGAGCATGATAGCAATGAGGGTGGTGGGGTTGTCCTTATATCACATCACTAGCCATCTCCTTCAGCCCGTAGTTGTGTCCTTTTTTCTTGTTCTTTTTTCCAGAGGTGTGTGTGTGTGGGGGGGGGGGGGGGGGATGTTTGTATCGAGTGGTTTCTGTGGATCTCTGGGCGAAAAGGGGCAGATTTTCGGTGTGTGTGACTATTGATTCCATCCGCAGTGCTTGCTGGCCTTGGCTGTGCTGTGCTGTGACGCTGATAAGTTGTGCTGCTTCAGTGCCACTCAGGAGAACTGGACATTTCTGCTGGACCTTCCTGAGATAAGCTGCCAATGCAGGCGTGTCATCTTCAGCAGGCCCTTCAGGATGGCCAAATGAATGTGAGTACGATAGCACGCAAACAAACAGGCAGGCTGGGAGACAGACCCACAACTCTGCTTCAGGTGCTAGAGGAGCTGCATTTTCACTGCCAATAGTTTAGTTGTAGTTGTGTGCGTCAATTCGTTTTTATTGGACTTAAGGGAATTATTTTTATTTACTTATTTATTAATGTATTTATTTAAAACAGGTGTTGCAGGGCTATCTGACTGACACCACCTCTTACTGAAACTAGGAAACCTACCTCCATAAGTTCTGTGGTTGGATTTTAACTGTGAGACTAAATCTAGCATGCAGGCACCCAAACCAGGTCACGCAAACTATTTTTGAGCAGGACTGATAGGATTGTACGAGTCCTTTCATTGTGGCGCTTCAACAACAATGACGAGTACCGGATATGCCTTAGAGATGAGGTGGAGGTGGATAGAAAAGGCATCTCTTGTTTAGCTGCAATCCTCTCTAAGTGTGTGGTTATTCTCTTCTCATTGAGAGCCTCCCTCGGTAGTTTGGGAGAGACGGCGCACACACAGGGGCACCCAGAGGGAGAGGATGCTGAGTGAACACCTGAAAGCATCAAGGTTTCAGTGGATGCAATTTAGTCCCTGATTTAGGACAGAGGGCTGTAATTCCATGTGTTCCCAAACATCCTTCAGGTTGTTTGTGGTTTTGTAGATCCAAATGTATTTGTGTGTATGTGTGTGTGTGTGTGTGTGTGTGTGTGTGTGTGAGTGTTGAAGGGCTTCTCTTCCCAGGCCGGCTCCTGAAGATTTGTCTTGTAATTGCACTTGGTGTTTCCACTTTCTTTATTTCAATTCATGGGCAAAGCACACAAATAAGATAACCACGGAAATGCTGGGGCCCTATCAGTCAGCACAGTGCCGTAATAACATAAAGGCCTTTTTCCCTGCTGTATTTGTGACACAATTTCAAAATACGTAGGGGGATTGTGTACCCAGGCCAATTTCACCAGAGTAGGTTGAGCCAACAGGCGTTTTTTTTTTTTTTTTTTTTGTCATTCTCCTCACCTACCACAACTTTTCTGAATGAAAGAGGTGGATTTTATCTCTATCGCTCCTGTACACTCCATCTTTGTACGTTCTTGTTGGAGAATTATATCCAGCATTTAGCAAAGAGCTCTTTCTGCCTTTCTGCAAGTACAGGTGCGCTTCCACTTTATTCCCTTTTCAAACACATTTTCCTGGAGCAATTTTGGTTGTTCTCTTTTTGAATGGATCATGCCGTGGTTTTTTTTTTCGCCTTTTTTCTCTGAAGTGGTCAGACGTTGTACTTGGGAGTTTGGAGCGAGTTGGAATGGATGGATGGCCACCTCCAAGCACACTATACCCCCCTCCACTCTCAAAAAACATACAAAAGTGTCTCTAAAAGTAACAGGCCCCAGCTTCTCTGTATTCCAGACACACACACGTTTGCCCTTGATCAACTGCAGAAGGCAGACAATGAAGCAGATCATTTTCCCCAGGCATGAAAACACAGCATGGATCAACTCAATAACCTGATATTCCCTGTCTACTGAATATGGCCAATTTTGTAGCAGGTCAGTGATTTTTTTTTCCTCCTCCTTCTTTGTGTGTGTGTGTGTGTGTGTGTGTGTGTGTGGCAGAGACAATTTGGTGACCTCCCCGTGGAGTCCCAGCAGGGCAAGACTAGAGAGTGGAGTCAGAGCGAGAGCCAAAGTCTTTCTGTTGACATTGGGCTGGTTGAAGGGAGCCTGTGCTCAAGGTGAAATGCATCCTGGGGTGGTGGAGGGTGCCTATTATGCAAACGGGGCAAGCAGGCGAGCAGCCAGCACCACAGCCTCTCTGTTTACCTCAAGTTTCCTGCTATTACTTGTCATCAGCGCTTAACAGAGGTGCCTGGGCGGGATGTTAAAATGGAACGAAATAGAATTTAGAAGCAGATAGAAAAGAAATGACCCAAGCTGTGAAAGCCCTTCTTATCCTGCTATTCTCTCTCTCTCTCTCTCTCTCTCTTTCTTTCTTTCTTTCTTTCTTTCTTTCTATCTCTCGGCCTGCATTAACACACTCTCTCTCTCTGCAGAGTGAGATGTGTTATTTGCAAGGTCTAATTAGGTGCTTTCTTGTTTGGTGAAAATTGCAGGTTTGCATCGCAATTCTCTTGCAGAAGAAAGCATTTAAATAGTGTTATTCAATGTCATTGTAGTTCATTTAAGATGTGAAGTGATTTTCCATCTCCGGTTGTTGACCTTCATTCTTTTTTTCGTATTGTATTGTTGCCCAAATTTTTAATACTATGCATATTTTGGGGTAATGCTTCTAATTCAACTTTTTATGGCATGTGTGTGTGTGTGTGTGTGAGTGTGTGTGCGCGCCTGTTTGCGCTTGTATGTGTGCAGCTCCACAATGCCATGTTGACCACTTAGTTTTTGAAGTTTCAGAGGACAAAAGACAAACCTGACCTGATCACAGGATGTTTGTCTGGTTGTGTACAGATACACCCCCACAAACACACACACACACACACACCGCCACCACCCTTTGCGAGACTGACAGGAACTATTTCAGGAAATGTTATCCAGTCAGTCAGATAGGAGGGGGAACAAAAAGGACGAAAGAATTGAGCAGTGAAAGGAATAGTCTCCCTCTCCCCTTATTCTCCATCTCCTGCATTATATGGTGTCAGCTGAAGCTCGGGAGGTCAGCATTGTGTCCCAGCGGATACGATTGGCTGCTGTATTGGAGAAGGCAAGTCCCCCCCCAGCCCCCCCACTTCTATAGACCCCACTGGGTGCCACTGGGCTGATGGCGCTCCATATCCTCCCGTCATGTGGCGGGCAGCTTTGACACAGGTAATATGCATGCAGGCTGACAGTGGCGGGAGACGTGCGGTGGCGACAATGATGTCCATATCATTTTCCTGGCTGACTGATTGAAGACTGTAATCTACGCAGGACTTTCTCTCTGATTACACACGTCTCACCGAGCAAAACAAGGGCCGGAGCGCCGCAGCTGGGCACCGCGCTCTGCCACGAGGCGCCGGATATCGCTCTTTTCTCTTTCTCTCTCTCTCTCTCTCTGTCTTTCTATCTATCTCCCGTCTCTCTCTCTCTTCCATCTCTCCCTGAAGGCACTGGCACTTTGCCCCCAGGGGCGGGCACAATCTCCATCCCATTTCAGTGCCGCCACCGCTCTCTTGTGCGTATGTGGTGGATGTTCAGGGGGTGGTGGTGGTGCTGGAGAGTAGGGGCTGGCTGGGGGTGATGGTGGTTGGGTTCGTGCGCGGCACAGACAGTTGGTCGAACAGTGTCTGTGGGGGCGGATGACACTAGGTGTAACACTAGGTGTGCCGATTGATTGCGACTCTCAAGGTCGTATCCGTGCACATCCCCTCCAGGTGGGAGAGGAGAGACTCTGAGCTGCTGCCATCTCGGGAGAACAGAGGGGTGGAGACAGGGTCAGTGCCCTGTAAGTGGAGAGCCGTCTGCCACCACACCTCCACCACCACCACCACCCACCGGGCTTCCTCTCCGAGCCTGTCGGCCCCTCAGGCACCCACACCCCCGTCCGCATCCAACCGAGCCGCTCCCACAGTTCAGCTGCAGCAGCCAGGTGTCAAACGGATCAGAAGGGACACTGACACCTCATGTACATGTCTGTCTCTCATTAGAAACAAAAGATCAAAACAGTGTGCCAATTTTGGCGTCTGGGACACAAGTCCACAAGATCCACCTTCTTTTCCACCGTCCCATATAACCTTGCCTCCGACATTAGTCTTTTTTTTTTTTCTTAAAAAATGACAAGAGATACCTCTGTCGACAACGGGTCACTTTTTACAGAGGGAACCTAGCACATTAGACTGTGGAGTCCCAGGAGAGGAGTAATGGGTTCTGGGCAATTGACCAACCTGACACGGTTTAGTGCACTTCCCTGGACTTAGAGCTGTCATCATTACCACTTCCTTCAAGGTTCTCTCAGCAGCCCCTCTCTGCCTTTATGGCCATGCAGAGGAGGGAGGAGAAGGCGTGGTGGTAGCTACTGGCAAATAACCTGCTACCACTCGCACTCTCATTTCTTACTTTGTTTGTCAAGTGGAGGGCTGTGGAAGAAGTTCTTCCTTTCATGTAAGGACATCATTTATAAAGTATTTTGAACTATTTTTTACTTTGTAATTCTTGTTTTTTTCTTCTAATGCTTATTTGTTTATACTGATTGAATTGTCTGGATATGGCTTGACATCAGCTCACTCAGAGTATATATGGAGTCGGTCATATTTGGGAAGGATGGCTAATAGCTGCCTGTTTACACATAGCATTCATAATCCCATTTGCACATATGTACCCTGTGCACTGAACAGGCACCACTCTGTAGTGTAGACACGCGATTAAGCCTTTTTTCTGTCGTCCGATTTCCTTTAGTCCTGTAGTGTAGATACGTGATTATGCCTTTTTTTTCCCTTTTCTTTCTTTCTTTTTTTTTTTGTCGTCCGATTTCCTTGTCAAGTTTTGTCCCCCACCCACACTTGTCTTCATCAGTATGTTCTACATCCAAATGAGCAGCTTGAAAAATAAAGGAGAGGAACTTTACATTGTGCCAGAAACGGAATGGAAATTACGGGCAGTGTCAGATAATTGAGCTTGTCTTAAGAGACATGTTAATAACAGGCAGGGATGCGGAAGACATGTCACTCCATGCTCGGGGTGACAGACTCTCTCTGCTGTTGATGAGCTGTTTAGATGGGAGATTGTTCCCGGCAAACAGCATCGTTATTATGAGCTGGCAAGCTGCTTGCATGTGTACCCAATTCAGCTTGAACTGACAGAATCCAATTGACCAGGACATATTCACACACTTTATTTTCTTTATTCTCACCAACAATGTGCATAATTACTGCAGCAAGTAAAAAACTGAAAATAGAAATTCGCAGCGTGTAGTTCACAGGGGAACAATGCTGGTGCTGTCACAGTAAGCATTCCTGTGTCTAGTCAAATTGCCCTCGCTCTTATTTACACTTAGTGCAGACAATGCTCCCACCCCACCTAATCCTCAATACAGCGTGACACGCAGCGCTCAACTTTACACATTCTGCAGGATGTGCTCAAGCTGTCCACCAGCACAATAACATATACAGACACAAGTGTTTTTTTTAATCTCCTCTGGTCCCTTTTTAAAAAGCAGAATAGATTTTCTTGTGTGTCTTCTCTTCTTTGATGTGCCCTTGGACCACTCTCTTCTACCACTTAGGCGGTTTATCAATAGACTCTGACTTGTATTTTGAATAAGGATTTTCATTCAGTTTGCCGGGTAGGATCCGGATCATCTTAGAGAGTAGGACTGGTCTCCAAGGTTGTATATGAAAGTGACAGTAGATGCTATATCGTAAAGTATGCGCCAGTATGGTGTATGAGCCACTCCAACATTGCCATTAGAGTGTGGTCTGTTCTCCCCTTCAGTCAGCTCCACAGAATTTCCCATGACTCCCCCTCCCCCCCCCTCCCTCCCTCCCTCCCTCCCTCCATGCAGCGGAGGCATGCACTCTCTCTGGCTGGTGCTGGCCAACAAGGCCGGCGTTATCTGGGGGAAATGGGTCCGCTCAGAGGTGAGGCCGGCTTTGTGCTCTCATCCAGGCCACCTCTCTCCCTTTGTTGCGGTAACAAGCTCGGCTCAGGCTCCAGCGAAGCGAGAAATTGTAAACTCTCCAGAAAGGCCCCGGCGAGAGATAACGCCGCCGTGTTTTGCCACCAATGCGCTTGGGGGATGGATCAGATAAGAGAGAGTCCCACGCCAGAATGGGAGTGATGATACCACCCCCCTCTATGGAGAGGCATGTTTAATCCCCTCGCCTTTGTATTCTCTTGCAAATACTCCTGTCACCATAAATATGTATTCAAGCTTTCTCAGACACTGTTCAATACGCATTGATCAGATTTGTCCCCTTTTTTACCTGCTCATTTTCCAGCGCCAGACCCACTACTGTGTGGACACAGAGGTTTAAGTGCCTTTTAAAACTGTGCATAATAAGTGGCGTCTCAGTGACATGTTGCCTTGCATGCTATGTGGTCCGCTTGTACAGGGAGAGGCTCACCAGACAGTTCTATCAGCAAGGGAAGAAATACAAGGACTACCTCACCAGACTCCTTTGATTCTCAGTGTCTACCCTACTGGTGTAGAGCTCTCTTTTTTTTAGGGTCTTTTACGATTGTCATTTACAATTGACCATGCCACATTATACGATTGTAGAACCAAGGATCCTCTGTGCATCTTGGTCGACAGAGAACAAAAAAACAAAAGTGTAGTGCGTTCACATCATTTGTCACTGTCAACAAGGTCATACATCTCTGAACAAAAAGCTTGTCTTTTCCTTGGGGTGTTGTAAGTTGTGGCAAGTAGGCCTGTGGCAGATTATAAGACTGACAACATTGGTTGCTCTTTCAAAATCAGATAGATGCTGAAATTGTGTCACAACAAATCACAACATATTTGGGGAAAATTGGTCTTATATTCTGTATTTTGACCAAGTCAGCCTGCATAGTCTCACCCTCTTGTTGTTGATAAGTAGAATAAAATAAGATGCACTGGTTGTGGTATTTCTTGAGACGTAATAGACCAATATAATATATTAGGCTTTGTTGTTGATGTTACTGTGTCCCTCTAACCTGTAGTAGGAGAGAAGAGAGTTATCATATAACTAGGAATATAATCATACGAGATGCTGAATGTTTTAAGCACATCCATCCTCATGCACTCACACATACATCCGGATGGCAAACACAAACACACACATATAAATCCTCTACATGGATAAATAGATGTTGCATAATATCTCGAATTCATAGCAGTCTGTAATTAAATTGCATACTGTAATGTACAATGTGAACGTAGCATTTATCCAATTCAATAAGGCTTATTATGTGAGCCCCTTTTTCTATGGCAATGGCTGGCTGGCAGCGAGTGTCTCTGGCGTCTAATGGGAGAGGGGCCATCTGAAGCTCATTATGTCCCAGTGCTGAGCTGTGCGGAGAGGAGAGGAGAGGAGCTGTGTAGCAGTGGAGCGGCGTGTGTGTAGGGGCGGCCTTCCGCTGAGGCAGGCTCCATTAAGGCAGCGGAGCAGGGTCTGTCAGCTCTCTGCCACGGCCCGCATCAGCCTGTCAATTACACAAGTGTTTATGGAAATTACATGTTTGTTAACATGCTGGAAAAATGTGCTCTCAGCTCGAGCGGCGTGCGGGAACACGGAACAATTTCGCTCCCAAGTCACCTTTCAGACTGATGTAGGCAATCCTCATCAGATCGCTGGCAAGGTGGACATTTTAATATCGGCCCCTTGAGAACGGCAGCCAAAGCAGGAGGACCTGCAGGAAGACTTTGCTACATACATGTTGCGTAAAAACAGACGGCAGCTTAAGGGCTTGTTCTCTCTGCTGTGTCTGTGCTGTTCTGTTCCTTAAGAGCCTTGTATGTCTGATTATGTCTGCCTTCCAGTGTGGCCCAAAAATCAGTTCTGACATTATCCGACTGTGCGGGTATTTTCTGATACTACATGCACAAGCCCAAAGTAGATCATTTTTGTCGAGACATCTCAGAACTCCGTTTGGAGAGTGATGAGGTGGGCAGGCCCAGACCAAGGCTGTGTTAGAGAAAGGAGGGGAAGGGGGGGGGGGGGGGGGATCACAATGTCGGCAGCTGACATTGTGTGAGATAATTTAAGCATAGCCTCTCCTTGCTTCTGCATGAGGGCACACGGATGAATTCATGAGGTGGTTGGAGTCGACTGCAACAAAAGCCTCGCGCACATTTACCCCTTCTTAACATAACGCCATTCACTTCATTCACCCACAGAGCACAACTGTACCTAGGTAATGAAAAGTCAGAACAATTGTCTTAAATAACACAACACGGATGCCCATAGAACAGAGAGTGCCCCAAGGGTTGCCTGAACAGTGACCACAGCTTTATGGCCCTTATGCCCTATAAGGAATTCTTTCTGTGTTCACTCATGTAGATTCCTCAGCTGAACCGTTTCATTATTGTTGGCATACACAGACCCCCATTTGGAGGCCCACGGAGATCATGACATTGAGAGTATTGACAGCCCTGCCTGAGATGTGCTTGGCCCAACTCGTTGCTCGGAGGGTAATTGTGTTGGAGCAATTACCCCACTAATGCATTCTGAAAGCATCCAGGAAAAATAATTTCCTTCGTTAAAAGGGCATTTTGTGCTACTTACGGCGACTTTGTGACGGCATATTTTGATTTTTTTCCCCACACTCTCACTTCCTTACCCCATTGGCCGCTGTTTGGGAGTTTTTTTTTTTCATGTGCGGGGACCTTCAGCACCTGCGTGCCATGATGGATGTATCTAACACACGAGCGCGCGCTCACAACCTGGTGGCAAAGGCACGTGGCTGGGTGCGGCTCGTAGGATGGAAGGCAGTGTGTGGCTCGCAGACTTGTGAGAGAGCGCTGCTCTATCTGAGCCCGGTGCTTGTGAGAGCGAGGGGCCCCGGCGCTGAAAACATCCTGCACTCTCTTCCCTCCGGTGCAGTCGCACCTGTCAAAGGAGGATCACAATGCCCCTGGGGATGCAGGCGTTCAGTGAAACTGTCATCACACAATTACTCTCGCCATTACTGCCCCGCAGCCGAGACAAGAGACGCCGCACACGGCACAGCGATCGATGCAGAGCGGCTCGTGACATGCTCGCACGCCATACAGATTGCCTGCTTCGCCACTACCGCTTAAATACCGTTATCACCGCGGTTTTTTATAGAAGTATTAAATGATCTGGCCGTGAAGCGCTTCCGCCCAGCCTGCCTCAGAGAGACTTGCTATGGCTCTGTTGGTGGAAGCCTTAAGCAGGCCGGCCTAAGCGCATACACAGGCAAGTTATTTGGGGATTGTCCGGAGACAATCAACCAACAGCCCTGCTGTTCGAGATTGCCGAGTGCTGGGTGATCTTAAACAACAGGGCATAATGAGGATCACTTATTGATTTAACTGTATGTGTGGTGGCAACACTTGTGTGTCCGTTCATCCTGTAGTTTTATGTCTTTGGTTCCTTAGGCGCCTTTTACAGAGCAATTCATGTATTTACAGTCCGTGTGCACCTGTGTATTCGCATGAGAAAGACAAGTCTCTTGTTTAAAGTCTATGAGGAGCACTTTTATACCATACACATCCATATAAAAACTAGAGCAGTCATCTATGTATTAGTGGACTACAGTGATGAGGTGTTGCCTAAATAGTTTTATCTAAATATTTAGTTAATACAAATACATAATTGTCACACAAACAAATTACTATCACTCAATTACTTCCTGTCCCTGTTCCTTTAATTCCTTCCAGTTATTACTTTATTCTTTATTTACATAGCTAGACCAATTGAAAGTCAATTAGTAATTATTTATGATAATTTTCCAGCTGCAGGTAGCAGGAATGATGTTGCGAAACAAACAAATAAAGAACATGAGAGCAGAGCAGAGCCTGTGATTACTTGCCATTAAAGGGATCTGATTAATGTACCAGTGTAGGTGGATATGAGGGTCTGGTGGACCAAAACTGTAATACTATTTTATATTCTTGATGCAATGGCATCAGATAACAGTTATGTGAGACAACTATGATTTTGAGTGAACAGGAACGAAAAAACAGAAGAATATAGAACCACCGTCTACAGCCACAGAACCTTCAGAGATCCTTCAAGCATGCACACCCCCACCTCACCCAACCAAGCCCAATCAGTATTTCAGTGAGGTTTAGATAACACTTTACTTCTCCAACACACACACACACACACACATATATTTCCTTGTTTGCCACTGTGAGTACAGGCTGATCCAAGCACCCTGGGGCCCGTGTGAGTGGTGGTTGATAGTCAGAGTTCGAGGCCCCTTCACTCAGAGATAACACTGCGCTGCCAGAGGGCCTTTCAGGAACCATCCCCCAGCACAGTACATCACATCACAGTACATTAGGGCTGCTTGATTATGGAAAAAATCATAATCACAATTATTTTGGTCATGATTGAAATCACGATTATTTTACACAATTACTCATTGACTTTGGAAATCTGTTGCATTTATTGAACAGAACAGTGAATTCTCCTCAAAACAGATTAAGACAGATAAAACAGATAAAGGCAAACAAAAATTATTATTAGTTTATTTTTTTGCCCTCATAGCTCACTGACAAGTTTTGTCTTTGATACAAGCTGCTCTGCAGAATAACAAAACAGAGCGGGATCACGTGACTCCACATGCAGTAGTGTTTTTTAAAAGGGAAAGTAATTGAAATAATGGACCTGGGAAAATTTGGTCGATTATAGGTTCTCAATGTCAATTATGATTACTTTTCAATTAATTGCACAGCCCTACATCACATCACATCACAGTGCATCACATCCCAGCACATCACATCATAGTATAGTAAATCACATCACAGTTCATCACATCACAGTTCATCACATCACGTCACATCACAGGACATTACATCACAGTACATCACATCACATTGCATGACATGACATCACAGTACATCAAATTACAGTATATCACAGTACATCATCACATAAGAGTACATTACAGTACATCACATCACAGTACATAACATAACATTCTTGAATTTCCCCTTGGGGATCAATAAAGTATCTATCTATCTATCTATCTATCTATCACTTCACATGCTATCAAGCCACTGCAACATTTAAGCTGCTGGCTGCCTGGGCATCCACTCTTGACTCGTATCTCCCAAACAGCTTCTGCTGGGCTGAGTTTATTACCTGCAGGCAGCCATTCCACAACAGAGCCACTATGCTAATTATTTGTCTTGGCACAGTGTGGTTAGCTTGTTGTACAGTCATCCTCCAGATGCAAGATCACTGAGCATGAGTAACTGGAAGAGGTGTGTGTGTGTGTGTGTGTGTGTGTGTTCAGGTAAGGCTACCAGATTGAGTTTAACAAGCCAGATGGGTTGTAATTGTCTGATCAATCCAATGTTTTTATGCCTTTTATTATGGCTTGTTTTCCTCACACGCAATTTAGCTTCCTGCTTGCTCTTACCCTGGGGAGGCCAGGTATTCCCAATTCACACACACACACACACACACACACACACTCACACACACAGAGGCTGGAGCATGACCTGGCACGGGGCTGGGTGGTTGACCTAACAGGAACTTTGTCCTCCCCAGCGTCCCGCCATACTGCTGGAGTCTGACACCGAGCAGCCCCATGCCAGCATATGGCTAATGTGTGTGTGTGTGTGTGTGTGTACGGAATCTTAAAATACTCCTCCGTAAACACACACAGACACACACATTCCACCTCCATGCTTGACTCTTCAGTGGCAGTGCCCACATTTTCCAATCGCGTGCACTTACTCAGTTTGTTTTTTATTTCTATTAACATTCTTTTTTTCTCTCTCTCTCACTCACTCAGCATGACATCTGAAGTGTGTTTACTTACACAACACACAAACGGGAATTAAAAAAATGGCACATTTATTTATTGACGAGTTCAATTAATTCCCTTTCCCCCGTTCTCTGTCACCTGGGGAAGCCTGTGGTGTAAATATTGAGGATCTACATCAAAAGGCTGTGAATATGCCACACGGTGCAGAGGTTTTTATCTCCACAATGAAGACGATGGATACGGTGAATTATATATGAGTTTCAAATGCCAGTTCTCATGAAGGGCTGAATGCTTGTCACGTCTGCCTCACCTGATGTCTCTCTTGGTTTTGTTACAATGTCTGCTCAGCAGGGGCTGCTGGCACGGACGAGGGGAGAGGGTGTGTGTGTGTGTGTGTGTGTGTGTGTGTGTGTGTGTTTGTCAAGAGCAGAGATATGGAGGCAGGAGCATTGAGTGTCTCTGCAAAGGTGAGGTGGCAGCAGCGAGGAGCATGAATGCCCCTGAGAGGCACAGCAATTTGGAGCTGCTTAAAGTTCAATACCTTTGCGCACGAGGGAAATTTTTTGGAATTTTGCCTGTTGTCATTAATCAATTTCTGAAAAAGGCGTAGCATCTAGCATTTAGGCTGTATGCTATTATAAGCCTTACACACTGAAGGCCTACATTTTTTGAGCATTGGACATTTTTGGTCGCCTACATTATATTTTGTTGTATTTTTCCCCCTAAGGTATGCCAAATGAAGGCAGTTACAAATGATTGCTCTTCCAAAAGAGAGAGAGAGCGAGAGAGCTATACATCATTTAACTAAAACATCTTCAATTCTATCCATGTCTCTGCTACATTTGACAAGTATACGTTTTGTACTGCAAAGACATAAACATTTTTTTCTCTCTCGCTCTTTCCTTTTCTCTGATTGATTTTCCTCTCTGTCTTCTTGCCTGTCTGATTGAGTTCATGTTCGGAGGTAATAATATTCTGGGATGATCACTCGTCTAGCTGAGGCTATGATGACATCCAGGTTTCTGAGTGGATAGGTTAAGGGAGAAGTATACCCTTACATACCGAGTGAAAACATGGCCACAGGTATACCTCATCCATTTTCTCTGTCACACATCAAAAAAACATGGCATGCCTTTGCATACCACAGCACATAGTTATCACGTTGTTTTGAGGCTGTCCTTTTTTAGAACATCATCAAAAAATATACACATGCTGCGCTTGTACCTGGATGAAAAGTGGAAAGCATACCATCATAGTATTTTCCTTCAGCTTCACTGGCGAACAGCTGCCTTGCAAGCATCACATACATTTCCTGCTCGTCTCGAATAGCACCACTCGCTCACTTATTCTCTCTCTCTCTCTCTCTCTCTCTAAATTCTGAAGTGGTGTCAGAGATTGCCATGTGAAAGGGTTAATGTCTCACTTTTAAAACCCACCGGCTGGCTTTGTCACTCTTCTCTTTATCGCTGTAATTGAGTCACTTTAACAGTGCTTTTGTTTCTTTTCTTAGGTATGTAATGAGCTGGATAGATACTCAACACGCTCAATCAGAGTGCGCTAATCTGGCTATATTGTTTGACAAGTGTGTTCCGTACTGCTCAGAGCAAGTAAGATGTAATCTAAAAACAATTATGCCAATTCCTGAAAACAGTATGGTGCAGGTAAGGAGTGCTTTTTGCTGCCTTCGGGTTAAATTCAATGGCCTCTCGGTAGCCTGTGCAGCAAATTCTTCTTTAAGGAGTTAAGGAAAGTTTTATGGACTTGCGGAACTACTTCTCAATAGCCGTTGTGTGAGAAACCATGTGTTTTAAGACTCTGCGGGCTACTGATGAGAATGCTTCTTACCTTTTTTTTTCCCCTGCCACAAAATTACTTTTGTCATTTAAATGGAAGCTATTGGCTTAACCATAGTATTGCACAGTTTAAAACCTGTATCCATTTTCTTGCCAACGACGTCTGTGAATGTGGTCTGTGTCAAGCGGCTAGCACCTGAGTTCATGGGCCTTTCTTCAGTGCTGTTGTGTTATTAGACAGTGTGTGACACTGTTACTTAATTACTGCTTATTTGTCTTCAACTGGGGCATCCCCCGATTCCTTCTCCTGAAGTGGTTAAGACGCCTCCTCCTTTGAACCCTAACACCTCCATTAGCTCAGAAAGCTGAGCTTCCTAATTCTGCCCGCAGGTAGAGTGCCTCGTTTTCTGAAAATGGCATGTGAATAGCCTTGAATGTGCTTTTGGCATTTCAGTGGCACTGATGTCAGACTGGAAAGAGCTCAAGGTTGCAGAGGACTACAGCTCATCTTGGCCAGATTTAAACCCCAGGAGGCCCTTTAAATTTTATCACTCTTGATATTTGTTCTCAATGGCAAATTAACAGCCTTCCTTGTGCCATTCGGTTTCTTTTCCGAAGACAAGGCTTAAATTCTATCTAACTGCCTAGATTTACTGCTTTTCTATTTTTCACACGACAGAATCAATACCAAGACTGAAGTAGAGGAGATAAAAATTTATGGCATCTTGCAATTTAATGGTTGAAAAGATGCAGTTTGAAAGATCATAAATTGTGAAGGAGTTTATGCTTCATTGCCCTTGATTCAGTGCTTGCTGTTAGAACTTGATTTGCGAGTGTCTGCAAAGTGTGATTAACGAGGCGATCAATGTGCACGGCAGCACACTATGCCACTGCTAATGCTCTTCATTAGAATAAATAAAATAAATTGACTGCAGCTCTATGAAAACTCTGTAATGGTTAAAAATCAAAAGAATGTCATACGGCCGGTGCCGCGATTTGGCTGCTTCAGTTGCCGAGGCGGCGGCGATGGCGCGGCCACCCTCCGTCCCATCATTCCTGACAGCCTCTTCCACAAAACGGCAGGGGCCCTGCCTGGAGCCCGGGGCCGGAGGAGTGGAAGTGCTGCTGGCAGGGGTGAGAGGGGATTGTTTAGTTGACTGGTAATCATATGACGCTGGGGCTTTTTGCTCTAAAAACGTTTGGGGAGGGTGGTGGATGGGTGAGGGAGGGGAAAGGGGGTGTAGGTCGGGGGTAGTGCGGGGTTGGTGTTTGGAAGGAGGTGGGGGTGCAGTTTGAGGAGTATTAATGCATAAAATTGCATTTCAAGCTGATAAACGGTTTGCGAAAGAGTCTCTGTGCAGATTGCTCTTCTGCTGGTGTTGTTTTTTGTGTGTGTGTGTGTGTGTAACTATTGAGGACGAGCCCCATTGTCTGTAATAACATTCACCAAGGGATTTTATTCCTCTTACTTGTTTCACCTACTTTGAGGAAATAGACTTTAGAGTAGTCCTGCCGACTCCAGCCTCCAGAGGATATTGTTCTGAGAGAGACATGATGTTTTTACAGGTACTTTTCTACACAACTTTGATGATATTGTGTCCCCTGTGTCGTGATCTATTACTAATCCTGTCCTCTCCAAGGAATTGACTTCCTCACACACACATTCTGTGGGCTGACCCCATCTTCTTTGTTTGCTTTGAATCCCAGCGATTGACTTTTTTGAATAAATTTTCCATTAGCCGCTTGGAATCAATGGGCAATGAGTCATTTGACACACAACACATTATTATTGGAGACTCTATTGATATTTTCATTGTTCTTCATTAGCCAACCCTCACTGACAATGAGGTCTATAGGTCAGGTTGTCTGTTGTATCTGCCATCTGACTGCTGATGGAATGTCAATTATTCAGGCGCAAGACTTTCTGAAATGAACTATTTCTATGAACTAAAATTAAAAACAAGTAGTGAAATCATCAGTCTTGTCAATCAGTACATGCATTGTCCAAAACACCATACTTTAGCTTCGACTCTCCAACTTAATCCCAAAACATCCAGATTGTAAAACATATTCCAGAACAATTTTCCCTTTTCAGCGCGATTTTTTGATTGTTAGCCGTCATTGACAGCTAAACCACTGTAATTTCCGTCAGTCTGAAACACACTTCTCTCCATTAGAGTCTCGTCTCTGACCCTGGCCATTGCGGCCTCAAGTCATTTGCTTTGTGAGAGCTGAAAGGGAGCCATAAGCATACATTGTGCTTGAGCGTGCCCAGGGATGATGGGCCGAATGGCTGCGATTGCTCTGCTGAATGGCAGTCAGTAACGGTAGTCCTTGGAGTCTCTCTCTCTCTCTCTCTCTCTCTCTCTCTCTCTCTCTCTCTC
>JAGFZM010002317.1:234830-258973 GCA_017657215.1 Limnothrissa miodon
TCTCTCTCTCTCTCTCTCTCTCTCTCTCCCTGTTTCTGCAACTTGGTAATGAGGAAAAATTATCTCTCTAATTAGCATTTCTCCCTGATGGTATATGGTGCCTGAATATGTCTGCCTACAAGATAGTAATGCAATTAAGACAAACATTTCAAAGTGCCCTTAGCAGATGCAATTACTCAGTCATTTTGAGATGTTGTAACTAATATACAACTGAAAATATTAAATGAAAATACATTTTCGTATGATGACTACATGGAAGAGAGCAATCAGATCAAGTACTTCTGAAGTACTAAGTAATCAAAAAAAATATTTTCAGATTGTTTAAGCCAAGAAACTGTCGGGTGTGACCTATGGCAGAGTTGTCAAGGAGCGATTAAGTCTGTGCAGTGATTTATTCTCATTTTCACTTGGTCATAAACTCAATTCCAATCCTTGGAAAAATTTAGATCTTGCACAAGAACATAATTTGTATTTTCACATGACTGACTGATCTGTGTTCCTACTCCTACACCAGCATTACAAAGACAAACAAATTGAGTATTTTCAGTCAAACAAACGTCACGCAAACTTCACAAATAATATTGTAATCAGTGTTTGTAAATAACACTGACAAAACACTTACTGGGGCCCAAACCATATCCCATATGTTAATTTTGATCTCTCGCGCTCTCTGTTTCTCTCTCTCTCTCTCTCTCTCTCTCTCTTTCAGCCTTCCTCTCTCACTCCCACTGTGTTCATTGTGAAGAAAATTCCCCCATTCAGTTTTAAAAGCTGTTTCCCGCCTCATCTAGCACCCCCCTCCCCCCCTCCACCTCTGAGCTGGCTTGTGTAGAGCCAGCGAGTAAAAGACTTTCTAAAAGAGAGATGGCGACGCCAGCATGCGCATATGTGAAGGCGTCAGAATGAGTGCGTCTGGATGCACCAGCATCGCCGGGGCAACGGCTTACAATGGAGGCATAAATAATTCATGAGGAAGGAAATGAGTCTAATTAGCAGCCATGCAGTTTGGGTCCTTTGATAAGGCTGAGGCCTAATTCTAGTAGGGCTTCAGGAAGCTCTGTCTTCAGTCAGCCCTGACCTGATGAACATCTCCCACCACCCCCCGACCCCCCGCCCCCGCCCCCGCATGCGATACAGCACCAGGACGAGCACCCTGGTGAATCCAACTGTGTCCGGGAGACAAACTTAATAACCCTGCCACTGGGACAAAGTTTGATCCCACCCCCCCCCCCCCCCTCCCGCCCAAAGACCTGGGTCCTGCAGAGCCATTGTGTGTTGCTAGGTGTGTAACGATAGGGTAGGATCCCCTCCATAGGCCTGTCCATCACTCTGACAGCTGGAGTGATGGCTCCTCCCTGTTGGCCATTTCTGTTTGTTGTTGTTTTTGTTGTTGTTTTGCTAGTGGGAATGCTAAAGACACTGAACCTATGTCAGTGAGTGCAAGTGCAAAGTTATGTCCTCGATTAAAGTTAGTGGATGAGGGTTTTTTTTGTATAAGCCAATAATAACAGCCATTTTTATTCAACACAAGCATTGTAGTCAAAGGCAAGCATGAGTGATTCTTTGTACAGGAAATGTAAGCGAGAGCCATAGGAGCCTGTAATTGCATACAGTACGTGTGTATGTTCTTCTGCTTTTACTGTGCCATGTGGATGTATATGTTTGTGTGAATGTGAATGTGCAAGTGTCTGTGTGTATGCATACATGGGTGCATACGTGCACATTCTTGTCTGTTTGGCTGCATGTGTGCATTGGTGCATGTGTGTGAGGACGCGGGTTTGTGTGTGCATGTGTATGTGTGTGTGCGCATGGGTGTGTGCTTGTCTGTGAGTGCAGGGCTTTGCGTGTGTGTGTGTGTGTGAGAGTGCAGGGGTTTGTGTTGATGAGTGTGTGTGTGTGTGTGTGTGTGTGTGTGTGTGTGTGTGAAGGCAGGGTTTTTTTTTGTGTGTGTGTGTGTGTGAGGGCAGGGGTTTGTGTTGATGAGTGTGTGTGTGTGTGTGTGTGGGCTGAGGACCGCTGAGGCCACAGTGTCATGGGGACAGGGGTAGGCGTGGAAAGCCCGTCAGAAGTGCTCTGGGAAAGATAACAATAAGCGGCTAATAATGACACTTAATGAGCTTGATTAAGTTGATTTGTTAGGGAAAAAAATGAAGCAGCAAAGGGTGAATGTCGGCGATGTAATGAGAGAATCGTTTTAATAGAAGTAAATTCTGTGGGGTTTTGAAACACAATGGGACTGCAAAGAAAATTAGCTCAAAGTGTTGCTAGATGAATTCTTCATAGAGGACTCAGATTCCTAGACGAACAAATTATGTTCTGCAGTTTACTTTTCTTAGCCTAGTATCAGCTTTGACTGCTTTAACTATTTCTAGGGAGCGTCATATTTTGTATTGGTGCATACAGCATTTGATCAAAGTCATTCAACCCATTGGAAATGCAAAGGGTATAAAAAGTTTACTTAGTTTCATAAAAATGGCTGACTGCATAGGCCTATCTGTTTTCACATTCACTGTGTAATTTTAGATAATTTCTCCCATCTTCAGAGCTGATTCCATTTTCCCCATTTAATTTGATGTATGTGGCAGTTCTTTTATACTTTTGAGTCAGCTCATGCCATCGCTGAAATATAGAAATTACCTCAGACTTCCTTTTCAGCTCCCAGAATGTCTTGGTAAACAAAATGTAATATACGCTCAGAAGCTATGTTTTTTTTTCCCTCCATTTTCTCTTTCAGGAGTAAGCACCCCCCTCTTTTTTTCACTTACACTTTCTTTCAAAAGTGACAAAAAAAAGTCTGCTCCAAGTCTGATCAATGCAACTTCAATTAAAAGAGTACCTGTTGAGGCAGATTTCCAATCACGCTGGATGGAATGAGCGCATTCAGTGCATTCATCTCGGGGCGATATTCTCCCTCTATGCCGACGTGTGCCGTGCTGCCTCTCTCCAGAGGGACCCCAGTTAATTGAATACATTAAAGAGATCAGAGCCGGGGGCCTTATTTATTTCCTGCTTCTTCCCTCAGACTTGTTTAAATGAGACCCACTGCTGGCGATGACCCACCCGCCACCGGAGACCAGCGGGCCCTGTACAGTGGGAGTTTGTTGTTTTGGTGAACACAGAGGGAGCGCACTGGGCCCAGTGTTATCCTGCAAATCTTATTTATGGATATTGCACCCTTGAGCAAAGCAAATTGCAGGCATTGGGCCATAATTCCAGTGACAATGTGTCAAAGTAGAGTCGAAATTCGTCGGGAGGACCTCGGAAGGGAAGTGTAGTCACTGGGGTGCTTTAAAGAAAAAAGTGCCAGATTCTGCATTGCCCCCGTCCTGGCTGATACCAATCATCATTCCGGCTCTCACATTTGGGCATCTCTGTCCTATTTGTGAAAGTGTGCACAGTCCTTCTGTTTCAGTCTCTCCATGACCTGCCCTTTCTTGAAAAGCAGCCATTTCCCCAAGTCCACCATGTCATCTGTCAGGCGCTGCAAACACCATCATTTGTCCTCTCGTGCTCTACCTCAGCACCACCCCATGTTTTTTGGGGAGGTTGAAGAGGAGGACTTCCTGATAATGCCTTTGAACAACTTCGGTCACTTATTTTGGGCCCCACCCGAAGCAGTGATTTCTTTTTTAAAGAGAGCGAGAGAGAGAGAGAGAGAGAGAGAGAGGCCTGAACCTATTTAACCAGTGACTGTGACGCCACCATTATCTCATCAGCAGCCGTGGCGTCGCCTCCTCGTCTGAGTTCTCTCTCACAGAGACTCCGCGAGGGGAGATACTGGATGTCATGTCATGTGTGAAATGCAGGCGTTGGCCCCTCTCTCTTCCTCCCTCGAGGACATCAGCAGCGCCACCCCAACACTGCTGCTCTCATTACTCATTCTGTTTCTCTTGCAAGTTCATCACATTCATCACAGGTAAATAGAAAACTTACCCCTCAATGGCCGTGCATATTAATACCATGACAAACAATTCATCTTTGCAAGGGCAAAATTAATACCTGTTATGTGGCATAATTGTTCATTCGTTTGTCACTTCACCCCCCACCCCACCCTTCATTCCCTGTAAATATTCTGTGATCCTGTGATGTCCGTGCAGGTGCAGGACAACGACAGTCTAGATGTTTCCAGCGAGTTTAATATGTACTCTTCACTGACAAGGGTTCACTGTCTGAACCGAACCCATGCACACAGTTTCTCAGCCCATACTACTAGTGTAGATGCTGAATGCAGAATGCACAGGTACGCAGATACATATTACAGTAAGATAGATTGGCTTTGTTTTATGTTTGTTGATCAGAGATATCCTGGTAATCTTTTAAACAAATGTAACATGTGTTGTTTATGATGCATAAGATGCTAGAAATGTCAGTCTCCAGGGAGGACATTATTAACACATAGACATGCAATTGTTGTGAAATGCAGGCTTGTATATTGGACATAAACAACTGACATGGTGAGTATGTAAAATATAATGCAATGCAATGTTGTACCAATATAATAATAGTAACAATGGTATACCAAAACATTTACCTGATGTTGTACATACACCTCAAACCTCCACCATCTGCTCAATCAACACTAAACATAAACTTCCTGCTCCTACTTGCAGCCAGAAGCCTTTGAAATTATCCCCAGTTTTTACAGAAAATGTAAAACACTGATTTGGGGGAAGGGGATGCCTTTTAATATGAGACTAAAGCATGTTTTAAAATGAACATGGTGATTAACAGCAAATATTCAGGGCATTTATACAGCAAGTCTCCATGGATAATGAATAAAGACTCATGCTGTAGACCCAAATTTGAATTTTGCTGAAAATGTGCCTGATGTAGCCAGTATTTAATCACCTTACTGACAGGAATAACTGCTTTCATTTAACCTTGACTGAAGATCATGAATTCTAACGCGTTTAATTGGACACATCATTTAACAGAGTGAACAGAGCAAATTTCCCCCCAATTGAAAGGCATTGATTGGCAGGCAGTGGCGCGGGGGCCTGCCACAATTAAAGCTGAGCTGTGTGCGCTGCCCCTGTCGCCCTGCAGCACAAGCAACGGGACTCTGTTTGATCATTGCTGCCGAGCAACTTTGCCAACTTCACCTTGTTTTGAAAGGGTTGATGGCTGAAGAAAGCGTTTAGAGGTGAATGTGTGTGTGTGTGTGTGTGTGTGTGTGTGTGTGTGCAAGCGCAAGTCTGTCTGCGTTTCTGTGTGTTTGGGGGATTGGGGGGGTGCAAGATGGCACCACACCAAATGTGTCTCTTTGAATGCCCAGGCGGCCTGTCACCTTTGGCCTGCAGGCAGTCACCGCCCTGACAAGCAAGGGCGCGCTCAAGAGCTGGAGACAACAGTGGAGGTCTTAACGCCATTATGTTTATTATCTTTATCGCTGTCCTAATTGAAATGTTTCAAAATTGTGGAAAGGACAATGGTGTGTCTTCCACGGCATGGAAATAATGACTTTGTCTCATATCCAGCCTTTTCACACAATTGCCCCTATGATGTGTGTGAAACTGTGTCAAGAGGTACACTGTGAAATGTGTTTCAGGCGCCTAATTGTTTTCTTGCGCCTGACTCCAGAGTGTGTGTGAGAGAGAGTGAGTGAGTGAGTGAGTGGGCAAGAGAGAGAGGGAGAGAGAAAGAAAGGGAGAGAGAGAGAATGGAGAAAAAATTAATCTGCATGCCAGACATTTCCTCTGTGTGGAAAGCTAACCAGCCAAAGCATGTTTGGTTAAGGAACCAAGCTCCAGGGTTTAATTTGATATTTTGCAATTACACTTTTTTTTTGCACAAATGTTAATGTATTATTTAAATGATCATAGCTGTGGGACGTTCCAGGGCTTTTAAACAAGTCGATGCTCCTGAGATTTTCAGCAGTGCATTGGTTTAAATATGTTGTGTCTAGATTTGGCTGCTCTGACCCTTTCTTGAGCTGATGAGATGACGGCTGTCATAGAGGTGTTTTTGTGTGTGTGTGTGTGTGTGTGTGTGTGTGTGTAAAGGATGGTGGCACTCAATTTGTCCACAGCCAGAGCCACTCAAGGGGGTCCCAGTAATAGGACATCCAAAATACTTCAGTGAAGAGAAATCAATACTCTGTGCCACCTGGATTGCACTGCCACCTCTCTCCTCTCAACTAGTACAACTGTGAAACATCCCTGTAGTTTTTCATTTGCACAAATACTCTATGTTGTATGTTACTCTAGTATAAGAATGATAAAACTCAGCTTTTTTTTTGGTCTGCCTCATGTCTTGGAATTTGAGTTTATAGTGGTCTTTTTAAAATGAGTCTTTTAATCCTTCAATTAGCCTGATTCGCCATCTGGGAGGAAAATTTGTTAAAAATTCCCACAATAGAAGGCAAATGCTTATTTGATTAAGGAGCCATAATAAAAACAGCCAGCTCTTGTCTCGTCTGTTGTTTCCCAATAACTGAGCCTAGCATGTATGGTGCTTGTGTCTGAGTGGGTGTAATCTGAAGATTACAAAGAGCTCTCCCATGCTAATTTTCCTTCAGCTCATTCTTTTTTTTCCGTCTTTGTTTTACTTTGCAGTGGTCTCTTTAAATGTTTCAATAGCATTTCTTGTCACCAGTGCTGGCTGTTGTGAGCCAGCATCAATGACATTGTTCTGCCAAGCATAATTGTCACACTGCTTAAACAATTGCCAACACATTTTACAGCTTTGGTCTGAATTGTATTACGTTTAATCCTGGCTGTGTCGCATTACAATGTAAGCATACGGAAGGGATTTCTGTTTGCATTTTTACCCACAGTTTCATACTGCTGTTATTCTCTGCCTGGATCAAAGATTCAGTGATGTCATCCGTTCCATGCTAGCTTTTGGCCTATTTAACATTTCATTTTTGCGACACTCACAGCTCACAGGTTGGCTCCAGTTATTCTGAGGATTAAGAAGTAAATCAAAGGTCACAATTAGTTCATGCTCTTGAAGGTGGGATGATATGAAGAAATCATTGAAAACTGAATTCTCTTTCACACAGCACGTAATAGGTGAAGTGGTCCCCCTCTGGTCATTCTACTAGTATTATTCCTACTACTACTACTACTACTACTACTACTAATAATAATAATAATAATAATAATAATGACAACAATAGTAATAGTGGTAGTAATAAAAGTAATAATGACAACAACAGTAATAGTGGTAGTAATAATAGGAAGACAGATGGTTCAGGTGATTTGAGCGCTGTGGAATGACTGTCAGGATGTTTGGCATTTCTTCAGCCAACATCTCAGTGCCAGCTCATCTATTCCATGGGCATCTCCTCCAGCCATCACACAGTTGGTTTGGGGGCAGGCAGCGCCATGCTCGACTTGACCCTTGTTTCATTAAAATGGAGGTTGAGGCAATCTGACTCTCAATCAGTTTGCAGAGGTACGATATCTTATGTAACTGCATTATGACATTGACAGGGTCTTGTCTGCAGTCCTGTCTGTGATCACCTATAAATGGAGCCTTCTCTCATCACTGATGTAGTTCTGTACCACCTTCCCCCCGTGCCAGCATCCAAATTAATAGTGCGCATCAGCCAATAATACAGACTGATGGATTGACTTTGTAGTTTACAACCTACTGTGAATACTTCGACCCTGTGCCCCTTATACTTCTGTTATAAAATAGTCTTGTGTCTGTTCCTCACTGCTGATACTGGCCTGGAGACAAACCCTGACCTCTTAATATGATCTCCATACAATTACTATTGTAATAGCAGCCTACTGGTTTTAGAATGGATATGCGGTTCAAATATCTGACATATACAGCTCCACCTTAATTTCCTTCAGGATAAATAAAATCTATCTATCTATCTATCTATCTATCTATCTATATGTCGGTCTGTCTGTCTGTCTATGAAGGCCTTGTGCTAACGAGCAGCGATGAAATGTGTATTGTGGGTTCTGAGGAGAGAGAGTGCGAGAGTCCGTTAATGAGGTAAAAATTAATGAAGCCCACAAGCACCACCACATCACTGCAGTTGGGGTTTCTCTTCTCTGTAATACCATCTCAATAAAAATCAATTCAATGTAGCAGTCCTCTCTTGTGCTGAGATGAAATGTACATATTAGTGCCTTGCCCCCCTCAGCATCCTAATTACCCCTCCCCCACCAGCACTCAGCAGGGTCAGTGAGAGTTGGCCATGCTCTACTCCTATCTCCTCCCTCCGCACATGGGAGTCGGGCAGAGCCCTGGAGTTTCCCAACGCCCAGAGCCTGCTGCAACACGACAGCAATCCCATCATCGCGTACAGGCGCCAGGCCGTCTCTTACCAGCGTCCCTGCCACACACGCACACCCAGTAGACCCTGCCTGTGTGGTCTGGTGCCGCAGACTAGAGCATCTCTACCCAGTGAACAGGAGATGTCCATGGGTGGCTGGTGAGGGTGATGAAGAGGCATTAAGACAGGAAACAGTGAAGGGGCTGGGCTGGCCCAATCTCCGACTCATCACTCCTGCTGTTCACTACCCACGGACACATATGGATTTTAAAGGGCAAGTATTCGTACTACAAGCTGAATGAAAAAAAGAAAGAAAAAGATAATAATAATAATAACAGGAAAATGACAATTATTACAGTAGCTAAACTGAGAAAACAATTGCACCAGAGATCTGCCGTCAGTGTATTAGGCCTGATAAAATTGACTAGAAGGCTACACAGTCGATGGGTGACTGTAATTCATGGATAAATTAGCAAAATCAATATTTTGCCTGTAAATGACCAAATTGTGGCCACAACATCAACAAAAGAAAAAGTAACATCTATTTAATTGATTGACAGTTTCAGTTATAGGTAGGCCTACCACATTATGTGTTAAAAATCAGAAGTGGAAGAGAAATGTGATATGACTAAGTTGATAGTGTACCCCACATTTTATGTGTGAATTTATTGACTGTAACACGTTGAATGGAGACATTAGACCTTTGACAAAGGACAATAATAAAGCGCATTGTTTCTTGTACATGAAATTCAGTAGCCTGCATCATACAATGCAACCTCAACCTACCTCATCGCCAGTGTTGGGGAGTAACTAGTTACATGTAACAAAATGACGTAATTTAATTACAAAATAAAAGTAACAGTAATCAGTTACAGTTACATTGAAAAACTGTGTAATTAAATTACAGTTACATTGAGGAAACATTCAGGATTACATTTCAAGTTACATATCTTCTGCAGTGAAACATTTGTCGTCACTTCACCCACTTTACTAAGCAGTCTGCACTTGCAATGATGACTGTAATGTCAGATAGAAACTCAGTGTTGGCCTAGCCCAGGGATGGTCAACCAGTCAGAGACCAAGAGTCACATTTTTACTGTGTTATCGCAAGGGCCACATCATACATGGGCACACATTAATATCACCCCTTTCTGTGTGGGAAAATAATTAAAAAGTAATCAAATGTAATTAGTTACATTACTTTGTTAAAGTAATTGAAATAGTTACACTACTATTACATTTTAGACAGAGTAACTTGTAACTGTAACACATTACATTTCCAAAGTAACTTTCCCAACACTGCTCATCGCTACGTCTGTAGCTCTAGTTGATTCCACTGTGATGTCCTGTCTGTCTAATATGTGAATGCAGTCATAGCAGATTAATCTTTTTCTCCTGCTTTCCTCAGAAAAGAAAAGACATGCAAAAGGGCGAAAGGAGAGTGGTGCTTTTAAAGGCTGGAATATAGTTTAAAAGGTGACAAACAGTGTTTGCTTGAAACTTCATAGCCTACATTAGGCAGGTTTATTGATTTATGGACTATCGAGCTTCAGACACTTGGCAACCGCTGGAGAAAAGTTGCCTGTATTAGAGCTCCCCCTTCAGGTCGAACCGAGAGTGCCAGTTGAAAAAGGGACATTTATTCTACACATTGTAGGCTAAAATGTTTAATAAAATCAAATAACTGCTTAGTTTCTTTTTATGCATAAACCATAAGTAACCATAATGCCTGTTAATAGGTTTATGTAAAACAAGCCCATAAATGTTGCGCTATCTAAGTCCAATAGAGTGGCGCGCATCTGGCTCTCTAAGTGGTTCACAGAACAGACGAACAGATGCAGACAAGCAGGCACAGATAACAACAGCAGTCTTGAGTTCAACTGCTTCATACTCTCTCCCCCTGCAGAGAAATTTCACTGCTTACAACGTCATCTTATCACGCTCCTATTGACGGCCAGCAGTGAGTGCACTTGTGTCTTCTTTTGTTAGGGTGAGTTGGCAATTTCCTTGGAGGCAGCCTCTTTCTTTGATAATGTGCCTGACACCGGGACCATGCCGTTTCCATCAGCCCTCCGAGCAGGAGGCAAGGCGTGTCATGACTCAATGCCATATACAATCACTGTCTGCAGATCAGCAGTAGCTCTTGTGTGTCAGGGAACAGGGTCAAGACCCGTGATTATTTGTTTTCTGAAAACTTTGGACTCGACTGTGGAGATTGAATAAAAATGGCAAAAGCCTTTGGCCACGCTTGCAAACCTGTCGAAAGGTAGGCCAGCCGGGGCTATATATCAGTCATAACAGGCTATAACAGTACCCTTGCATAGATGACTTCTGCTTATCTACAAAATGTGATAACGCAGAGAGAAATGTGTGGTAACACAACAAAGCTAGAAGAATAACAAACTGTTTTACGCATAATCCGAGTTACCCCCTCTATCCTAGTAACATCCCATTTCTATGACAAAACACTCAATGGGGTACTTAGTCACCTGATCAGCCCAGATGTGGACGATAAGACCCTCCTCGTGGGCTCCGAAGTACTCCTCGCACCTGCTCTTGTTTCCACTGGTGTTCCCCCGCAGCGGTGGGGCGACGCGAGAGGCAGCAGTCTAATTACAGCGTATCGGGATCAGCGCTGGCTGGGCTGACCCACGGGCCCGGTGCTGCTCAGCCAGGCAGGCCTCTTCGAGCTCTCCAGCCCTAGTCCCTCCTAACAGGTACCCGGCCTCCCGTCGCCATGCGCTACTCATTTACTGCTACAGTGGTTTTCATAATTAGCGCCGCAAGGCCTCATTAAATTCGCTCTAATGAATAAATATTGTATTTCATAGCCTGATTACCAGATCAGCTCGATGCTTGAGCGTCGTAAACAATTATTTCCCTAAATATTCATCATCCCAAAGTGGATGATCATTGGTATTTAATACCAGTATTTTCAAGTGCATCTTTATTATGCAAATAATAGTTTTTGAAGCATTCGTTCCCCGCAGAACCAAAAAAGATTCACATTGCAAAATAAAAGGAGTTAAAACTACACCACGTACACACTTCACTCCACTACAGACACGAAGAGCAGAGAGTGGTTACAAGCCTCATCATTAAAAACCTGTACAACCGCCTATAGGCTACAAGGTCGCCACCCTAGACTGCTCAGATTCATTGTCTATTTTTTGGTACATTTTATCACCTCAAATTAGAATGTATTAACGTTGGGCAGGCTAAATCATATTATCAGGATAACAAATAATCAAATAGGAGCTCACACCATCGTATTTTAGGCTATTTGTAGCAGCATTCGAATTCGTTACCCATTGATAACCTGCGTCGGTCGATGCAGGGACCAGCTATACCACGCAGGTCAAATAATGAATTTCCTCAAGGACAAAACATCTATAAAGCGAGGTATGGTCCATGACATCTGGTCTAGATTGAGCAAATTAACATGCAATCCCAACACCGAAATGGACATCATGATCATATTTGGTCATTTGATACCCTTTCTGAGGCGGTTTTACCACTATCATATGAGTGACACCTAGTAGAACAGGACTATTTGCGCTGCAAAGCACCACTGGAAATAGAAAAAGGAGCGAGATCAGAGCCGAGGAGAGAGCAAAAGTGCTTTAATAGGAAAAAATGATTTACAGGTACGAGATTCCCATTAGAGAACTGCTAATTGTTTCCACACCATTAGTGACAGTTATCTAATGAAGGATTCAAGCAGGCGCCGTCGTATATCACGCGGCTCCTCTCTGCACTAGAAGAGAAGGGTAATGGTCCAGACTCAGGTGCCCTCGGCCACCCCGAGCACCTCAGGGGCAGCACGAGGGGGGGAACTACTCAACGGAGTAACATTGGCAACGAGAAATATTTCATGAACGTGTTTGACAAGAACAGTACCAACATGTTAAGAAAAAATAGAGACCTAAATGAAACATATTTCCATATCAGGTCAAGACTGGTTAATAAAATCTTAGGTATTCTGCCTTTTTAATCCATTTTACATATGTATACTAAAAAAGGGAAAAAGGAACAAATTAGTATTATTTCCCTGGGGTCTGTCTTTTTTCATTCATCGACAACTTTATACATTTAAAACAATGTATGTTTAAAAAACATTGCATGGTAGGCCATTTTCAACAGTCTACACGGCAGCTTACACTTAAGACAATCAGTGGGCAATTCCTTTTTGTCTTCTCTAACAGAGCTAGCAGAATGCTTGAGAACTGATTCAGAAATTCATCTCGATTCAGCAGGCTGACGTCCAGCAATCATTGTTCATTTGCAGTTCTCTTCTTCTTCCTCCAGTTCCTTTTTCAAGCTGAAACACAGAGAGACAAAGACTCACGGTGAGAGAGATTCACAGTAACACAACATACTCCATACGTTTTTTTTTTATGTGTGAACATAGTAAAGGTGTGGTGTACAAGTAATACATGGATTTAAAGAGAAAGCCACCTCACCTTTTCAAGTAGGCATGAACATTGTCATAGCCATGGTACTTGGCCAGGTAGACCAACACACCTGTGGCACAGCGACCCTCGCGTGCTCTGCAGAAACTGCAGTTGCAGATTCCTCGGCATGGCGGGCACTGCCACTCCTGCGTTGGACGAGGGAAGAGAACAGTTCTATAAACAATAGTCCTGGTTCTTGAGTATGATTGTTTGAACTGCACTCAAGTGTTGTTGTGTATTCCCCGAAACACAACGCTCAAGACCGCATTTAGTTCTTTATTGCCGTGTCATTCAAATGATGCTGCTGTGGCTGACTTCAAGGCAGCACCAGTCAGATAGAAGGAACGTTTATTTCTTGATGGAAATAATGTTTAAAAACCCTACATTTGTTTTTGTTGGGGCTTCGTCTAATGAAATTGAGCAAGGTATATGTTGTAACCGTTTTAGACAAGCTATTAGCCACTTGTCCATTCCATCCAAGGAATACAGCTCAGCTGAGGGCGATTAACAGCCGAGTTTTATTCACAGTATAGAATGGCTTTATGAGACATACTGCTTAAGAAGACAACTGATAAGCCTGGATGGCAACAGTGCCGGGGGGTGCTTGGCAGAGAGGTTGTGACCAATGCGTGGGACTGTACTCACTGGATCCAGCAGAGCATTGCGGACCTCTTCTCCATACCGGTTGCGCAGGCACGGCCCACAGAACTGACCCCTAACACCCACACAGTCTGGGTTGCGGCAGTTGGTCTTGGTGTCTGTAGTTTTCTGCCGGCACTGGTGGCAGGTGGAACCCTGGAAAGAAAATAATTGGCTAGATTTCAATACTTTGGCAACTTTATACACGTTTCAATACTTGAATCTGAAATCTAGGCATGACTATGACAAACATATTGCAATGCCGACAACACACACCATGGAGCTACTGTAGACCTTCTCCCGAACGTTGGTGCAGATGTTGTCCAGCTCAGCCTCAGTGACCTCCTCCACCGGGCGGATGACGTGGGGAATGGCCATGACACCATTAGAGCTTCTCCTGCGTGGTTCCCTCTGAAACACAACCAGCATTTCAAGTCATTCATCTGATAGAACTGACACCTCGCAAAAAATGCAAATCCAAAGCTCTATAGAGCAGCCATCTAAATTTAACCCCGTACTTTGTGTAAACAAGTCATGCAACCTTCCAGCACATGCTGTTACTACAAATTATTCACACGGTACTTACTACTACTAAAGCGTGTCAGTAACTGGTAATAAGAAAGTGATTTTCCAATAACATGATGATTCGGGGCAGAACAGGGACAAAGCACATACCGGCTCGTCCACCTCTTCGTAGTACCGACTCTTGCGCACCAGGCTGAACTTGTCCTCGGGGTCATCGTCAGGCACAGGGCTGGGTGGGCCGTCCACTTGGGACCGTGAGCGCGTGTGGATGCGTGAGGTCCGCTCAGGGTTCTTCCGGGTCACGGCCCCTAAAGAGCTGCGTGGAACACGTCGAGGCTGAGGGGAGACCAGATCAACCAGCATTAGCAGCAACTCCACATTTTCATGCACATGTGTGTAAAGTGTGAAGTAGTGTGATGTCGTAAAATGTGTATTATAGTTTCCTAGGAAGGCAAACAGGTAGTGTTGTATTGAAGTGTACTATAATTTAAAAGGCACATTGTTATTCGGTTTAACAGGCATTAGCAGAAACTCAACACCAACCCTTTTATGCCCAAAAGTGTAGTGTAATGTCGTAAAATGTGTATTATAATATCCCAGGAAGATATAATTTAGCAGGCTGTCATTGTTGTTCAGCTTACCGTGTTGGTCATGGGAAGGGAAGCTCTTTTAGGAAACAGCCCTGGGACTTTATTGATCTCAGCCATTAATTTTGCCAGCTAAAATTAGGGGAGAAAACATGAAAATTAGCAACAGCTCTTAAAATTGCTTAAAAACTTAAAATCATCAGTCAGAAAGGGGGAAGGAGATGTTTTCCTGGAACACTTTTTACTTTATTGCTTAAAATTTCCATCACACCCCGAATACAACCTATAAAGCTGAAGAATAAATAACATCGAAAAAACACCATCCTATCATTTTAAGTGACCCATTAAAAAAATGGAATGCCGATAATTCTATCAAATTCAACCGCCATTTGCCCCCCTTCTCCCTCTCGTTCCTGTGCTCTTGAGGCATGCCTTTGTAGGGAAAGTCTGAACGAAGGGCGTTTGACTTTTGGATTGTGTATTTTTAAAATGTTGCTTGCACTAATACTAGGGTCTACATTCCCTTTAAAGCGGTCACTGCACTTACCATGGCTTTGTTCTCCTTGATATTGAGAGCCCTCTTGCTCAAGAAGTTTCCTTCCTCCTCAGCGTCAGACTCGCTCTCATTAACTGGCGGGTTGGGCGCGGATGCGGGCCGCTTCTGCGCACTCTTCTTCGGGGGGAATTTCAGGGCCACTTTCAGCGCGAAGGAGCGCCGCGGCCGCTTCAATGGCTCAGGCTCAGCCTCTATCGAGTCATTGTCAGAGTCCACATTCTGACAGAGGGGGAGACAGTACCAAACCAACAGTTTAGCCTTTATCATTTAGATCCTCACTGCCCTGCAGCACTGTGGAACAAGCACAATCAGGGATGTGTATTGCTACTTCTCACCATGGCGCTCATCTTTTTAGTGAATTTCTTGTCCTCGAAGCTCCTGCGCCTGTCCTCCTCCCAGCTCACCTCAGGTGCCTTAGCCCTCCGTGGAGAGACTCTGGTAGGTTTCAGGATCTTTTTCTGAGCACAAATACCCCCAAAGAGATATAGTTAGCAGATGACACTTGAATTGACAGTCAGACAAAAAAGGGAAAAGTTAGACAGCTTGTTAATTACCGTATTTGCGAATCCATCAGAACCAAAGCTATCACAGCTGTCATCTGAGGAAGAGGTCTCTATGGGGACAAGGGGCATGTTCCTGTAGCTCCGCAGGTTCATCCTGGTGGCTGGTGGCTGGATTGTCTGCTGCCTCTGAAATGGTACATTTCAGTAGATAGGACGTGAAGAAAAACAAACTCCATTGATGGGGTAAAGTACAAGATCCCGACAGCAATAAATTGCACTATTGTGCTAACTAAACTTTCACTCAAGTTATAACAATCGGTATAACTTAATAGCAAACACATTTGTACATCTGGCTACTGAAACACTGTTGGACAATGAGACCGCACCCTCAAAAGCCTACATTAGATTATAGATTACCTTCTCCATGAACTTATTCGGAATTACTTATTTCAAGTGTTTTGCCAAACAGTAGGCTATACTCCAAACAAAAACGTAGCATGTACACATAGTTTAAAAGAGGCTGGTGTATTTAATTTCATTGGCAACCCTTAACAACTCGCAATTATTTGTAATATTGATAGTATTTTATGACGTACTGAAACGATTAAAACGGTGAATTCCCACACAACTCATTCATCTATAAAATATTTAGAATTTTGAAAACTTTAAACGATTACTAGTTAGTTCTTTGTCCCCCGGACAAGGTACTTCGTGCTGTTTTTAACCCTCACTACTAGGTCAACAATGTATACATCCCGAAATTATCTAATAATGACTTTTCACTATGTCAAACTTTTCAAACCATGTTACTTTCCAAAAGGCGCAAAGGGGCCATTGTCCTCACAAGCTAGCTTTTAACTTTGAAGAGTACATGGCAGTGGTTCACTAAACTATATCAGCGGCTTAATGCACACATCATCATTCTTGTCAATATATGCTCAGGATGTTAACATATTTCTCTGCATATTTACCTTGGAACGCATCTTCCTTTTCGAAGTTTTATTTACAGCAGTATATGAGGGTCCCCAGCTCAATCTCCACCAGTGTACTACTGATGTAGTAACTAAGTTTCGCGGGAACACTGAAAGACGTGTGACACTTTCCCGCGCCACGCTTACGTCCTAGCAGTTATGTAAAATGCAAATAAAATATTTTAAATACAGAAACAGAAAACCTGGTAATCTGTCGTGAGTGAGTGATTTTATTTAACATATTTATACATAATAATAAACAATATACAGCACTTTATTTTCCCAACCACCGCACCATTACATAATATTGCGGAATTTCATTACTATTCCAGGACCTTTTCTGTGGCGCCAAATTGTATGCAGTAATCTGCATTTCAAAATAAGTCACCCAGGACATTTCCCTTTGACCGACCATACGACTCTATTTAGTATAAATATTATGCATTTCATCACGATATTTACATATTTCAACTGGGTTCAATATAAAGTCGACGGCTAAAAATACATTTAAAACGTTTAAAATAAAGACTGATGACAAGTGTCAAGGCTTAAAAATCCACAGCCATGTCCCATTTAAAAACTATTTGACAGACAGATAATATCACAGATAATATCATCAATTATTATCACAAAGCAGAAGTCAGTTTTTCAGAGTTTTGATTTTCTACTTTTTTTCATAGCTTAAAAGACCTGAGATGTGGTTGTTTAAAGTTGTCTAGTGTTTACAAAATTAACATTATCCAACTGGATAACAAAAAAACAAACAAAACAAAACAAAAAAAACACTGAAAAATGAAAAAAAAAAAAATGAAATATGTGAAAAGTGAATTTCATCTTAAGTTAAAATGTTATCAAGTACTTGAATCAAAGAGTCCACACCACTTATGGTATTAGGACTCATTATTTCAGATGGTTTTGAACAGGGGATGATCAAGTTTCAGCACAATATCCTGACATAGTGCCAGTGAGGTAAAATGTTAGTTTCGTCCACGTCCACCACCTCTGCCCCCTCTCCTCCCGCGGCCTCTGACCGGCTTACTCTCAGGGTGCCTCTGAGGCTTCTTCTGACGCTCCACCTTTATCCAGCCCCCATCATTGGCCTTCGTCCCCTCTTGCTCCTCCTTTGGGGTGATCGCTGGGGACATGCCAGGTATCGTCCTTGGTTGGATCTGAGAGACTCCAACACCGGTGTTCGACCGTGGCCGCCATCCATGTTGGGCATTTCTTGGTGTCCTTTGCCCTGAGCTAAGTCCAGCTGTTGTGGATGACGTCTTTGCGTCTCGGCCCATCACAGGGCTGTATGAGGAGCCAAAATACTGGTTCCTCGGCCGGTGCAGGGGGCCGGCGCTGAAGGGACGCTCGCGCTCTGACGCACTCTCTGATGTGGTGCTGGACGGGCTGCTGCCCTTTGACCCCAGGTGGAGAGTGGACAGACGGGACGACAGGCCTGCTGTTGGAGACGAGCACCGAGAGTCAGACCTCCAAGGGGACAGGGGGCTGTGGTTGGGGGAGCGCCTCACAGCAGCTGCATAAGAGGACTGGTTGCCATAGACAGACAGGAAATGAGGCAGGGTGAGGTTGTTAGGGCTGGCGCAAGGAGTAATGACAGCCTGCTGCTGGTCCCTCAGCTGCTTCATCCTTAGTCTGTAGATCCATTTGGGATCAACTCCTGGAGGGGAGAGCAAAGGGCTCATCAGTAACGCCAACAATTACACAAATAACAGGATGCATCTAACAATTACATATTTATAAAACATCACTAAAATAGCAGGATACACACAGACACACACATACATATATATATTTAATTAGACGAGTGTGTTAGCGCAGTACACACACACACACACACACACACACACACACACATATATATATATATATATATATATATATGTGTGTGTGTGTGTGTGTATGTATGTCTGTGGCTGTGGGCTGTGTGTGTGTGTGTGTTTTAGCGTAAGGAGCACTGGAAAGGCCGATACCAGAGTTGGATCGGCTCCTGGGGATTCCCTCTGCTTTCTGCTGCCCTGTCTCGATGAGCAGCTCCACGGTTTTGATGACATCCATTCCACCAGTGGAGCTCCAGCGGACTGCATGGCTGTGTTTGGTACACTTGGGTGATCTCACATCATTCTGAGGTTGCAGGAGATTAAGGAGGACATTTTGTAATGTGTTATGGTGACTTATCTTCTCTACTCACTGTTTAGTAATGATGTAATGCACAGAGGAAACATGTCAGAATAAATATTTGGTGTGATCGCTAGTGGATGTTTAGCCAACTCACCTCATAATTCACAGTGCAGTCAACTGTTTGGTTGTCCGAGAGTCCAACCACCCATTTATCCATTACAAATGGTGGCTGTAAATTACACAAGTGTGAATGTTTGCCAAAATACTTCCAATACAATTGCACCATCCTCTAAACAGAAATAGCTGATAGTCTATTTACTAAGGCTCACCACAACAACCTAGTTCTCGAATTTGCATCAAATTGTTTTGTTTCATGTTTTGACCCCATACCTTGCTCATTTTTAGGACATCGACATCAGATCTGTAAGAATTGAAGATGACATCCTTGATGTAGGTCACTGCCACTTCATCTCCATCCAGCTCCATGTACATCTTCCATTTGCAGTCCTGAGGACACAAAAACCTAAGTGAGTCTCTCTCTCTCTCTCTCTCTCTCTCTCACACACACACACACACACACAGTTTTTGTCAGCCCTTGTTGTTCTCAGTCTGGACCCAGGATTAGACTCTTTTTCTGTCTCCCTGGTTGCATTCAGTCCTGCAAACCAACAGCACAACCTAGAGGTGGAGCTCAGGTAATGTTGTTGTTCCTCAACAGTTTCTTTCTTTGGTTGAACTGAGATCCAGAGCAACAAACTGATGAATTTTGTACACGACATAAACTGACACCCAACATCCTAATTTATCCTTGGCGCTCTGAATCTGCCTGGAAAGGAATAAAATAAGCAACAGGTTCTTCTTACATTTCCATTTCGTCATCGTTTGAAAATATAAATTCAGCTGCCTAGATGCACTGAATATAGACAGCGGAAAATTCAGCTACCTAGATGCACTCTGAATATAGGCCGCGGAAAAAAACAAACCAAAAGATGAACTGTTGTGTAAACAAGATGGCAGTGTGCTAGAAGGACCCCAGAGGTCTCTGGGCAGCTCCCATCTGACTCAATGAGCTCGAATGAACACATGATCTGGAGGGGATTAAAAAACACGCCACTTCTTCACCCACGGCTGTGCTTGCTGACAAAGCAGTAATGATTGTCTCATTGGCACTAACCACCCGCTCGAGCCACGGGTCATGGCTTAACCACACAGGGAGCGTGGAGCAGGCCAATCTATTGTGTGCTGGGATCACAGAGGGAGACATCAGAGGAGAGGTGCTAACACACTCGTCCGCCGAGTCGCTGCCCACTCCTGCACGCTCCCTTGGGAGTGGGGGCTTGCGATGGATGGCGGCGCTGGTGGGGGTGGGGGTGGGGGCTGGTTGTCCCTCAAAGCACCCAGCGTCATGCTGCTCCCCCTGGCTTAGAGACGGACTGGCGGCTCGGTGGCCAGTCCTGGCCCATCACACCAAGGGTCTGTGGTCCATCCATGCCTAATCACTCCAGCAGAAACAATGTCTGGTAATGATGCCCAGGACCGCAGTGCGTCTAATGACAACTCATACATAATTCAGCACCTTTCACTTGGCTGCGCGGTGATATCCTCATTAGCAGGGGACCCTGGGTGCTTGTCAGATGGTGGCCGCACACTCGCAAGGCCCTCATTTTGTCTTTGAGAAGTGCAGCTGCTTCCATGACACCGCCAGCAAAGAGGGACGGGGTAGAAAGGAGGAAAAAAAAACGAGAGAGAGCGGGGTTTGTTTTATTTAGTGCAAAAAAACCTTCCAGTTTGTAAAAACAAGGCTGACATGGAACCTGACACCAGGCAGGGGAAAATAATTAGCTCTCATTTTCTCAGCCTCCTGTTTCCTTCTCCCCGCTGTGTTTTCTACCCACTAAACCACCACATGTCAGAAGAAATGGGAGGCAATTAGCAGGCTCGTTTCAGCCCCGCCGAACGCACTGAAAGGGGACTATTTATGATGGGACAATGAACAGCTGAAAGATTAAATAACATTTGCCTTTTAAAAAGAAAATGACTTCTGGCTAAATGGGCCATTTTTGATTAAATTCAAACAGCAAGTGGAGAATCAGCCTTTCTCCAGCATTTGAGACTAACAAAAGACTGCTAGCATGTGGGGGTGGATGGGATACATCGCTTTAGATTAAAGATTTATTTATCTGTTGCTTTTGACTTTGAAAAAAAAGAGGGGGGGTGGGGGGGGGGGGGGTTGTCTTCTGAGCGTAAAATGTGCTTAGCCTAACAGAGGTCAATATTTGACAGGAGCAATAATGGGCATCTTTGGTTAAGGAAATGGCAACTTCAAGAGAAGAAGCATAGCGTTCTTGACACAGCAAAGCATCTCAATTCAATGGCAATGACAACTTATCACAGTGTGACCATGCGAACAAAAGGAGATGTAGCTGAGAGCTGTAGAAAAAGCTGTAGCATGAATGATATTACAAAATAATGATTGGCAGAAAAACACACCAGCCTCAGGACAATTAATGGAAAAGCTGGCCTAATTATATGTTTCACGTTGAGAGTTTTTGGTAACGTTCTGGTTTAAAGTGCAAGGTTAAATCTGGTCATGTGGCTGGGAGCACCTCCATAACCAGTGTGTTTGTTGACAGCCAGGCTGTCTGAACATTTCTGCCTTCATCTCCAGCGAATCAAAAAATAACTCACTCTCTTTCATGGTGGCTGGCAGATGAAACAAGCAGCCTATTTCAAAAAACGAAAAACATTAGAAGCAGTTGTCATATCATTTCCTCCTAAAGGCGCAGACTGCTTTTGTGGCCAGTTCTAAATGCCCAACCATCCCTTTGCTTTCAAAACATGTCAAGTGCCCCTCACACATACAAGGCACGAGGACTATGTCTGATAGAGTCATTTGTTATTTTCAGATTTTTACAAAGTGTATTATGTATTAGGGGCAACACATGTGAGAAGATTTCACAGTGTCAAAGTTATCCACTTTGTGTTAACAACATCTTAATATGTGTTTTTTGCCATCTCCAGCCTTTTATAAAGGACCATCTGACTTGACACATAACAACTGAAAATGCTGCTTTCACTGTTACATTATTGTGCTCAAGTAAGTGATGGAAACAACATTTCTAGTTCAGATTAAACTAAAAGAAAACCTTGATTATCTCCTTATAATACATTCTTCTGGACAAACAGCCTATAGAACAATTCCTCGGATCCACGGGGATCAAGGATATGGCCTGTCCAATAACAACCATCAATTGAGACGCAGAGTAATACACAGTTATGTGTGTTTTCCGTTTAATTGTGCTGCACCTACCGACTTGCTTGTTCCCGCTTTCCAGTGGTAGCCAAACACCAGTTCCAGAGAGACGGTCTTACACCTCTCCTCCTCCTCCTCCTCCTCCTGCGCCCACTCATCCTAAAGATGGGAGATCAGAAGCCTTATGTAAACAACACCTCGTGTGTGTCTTGTAGTCGTGTGTGTCTCTTTGAACTATGGAAGCAGTGCACGCACACACACACACACACACACACACACAAAAACCTACCTTAACCAAAAGAGGGAAGTGGAAAAGCCCCAGGTAATCATTAGCCAACTTCTCAATTTCATTCTAGCAGCCGGAAAAGAGAAAAAAAAACACATCACCACAATCAACAACAAACCCTTCACATGTCGAAGAATCGCGCATGCAGAATCATGCTCAAATGATCTGTGGGAGTAGGCACAAGGTTGGCCAGTGAGTTGTCTGATGGAGCAAGTCACGCGTCGAGTGGCCGGCCTGGCCGTCTACCTTGAGGTGGATGAGGTGGCCTTTGGAGGTGACTCCCATGTCCCTCATGTCAGTCTCCGAGAGCAGCAGCAGCCTCTTCCCTGTGATGTGGTTCTTCTTGAACATGTCGGCGTACAGCAGCATCTCACAGCCTACTTCACCTGGGAGAACAGGGGAGGACACACTGAGTCTGACAGCCATGTCAGGAGTGGTCCATGTTAGCTAATATCCGTGTGGGTAAACGTCCGCTTAATTATTGGAAGCTATGTCAGAAAGGTATGTCTTTTTCTTTTGTTGGCTTACACACACACACACACACACACACACACACACACACACACACACATACACACACACACAATAATACACCACTATGAATAAATTCTGTTAACAAATTCAAGTTATTTCTACTTTGGGTAGAATAATATACAGAATAATACATGACTAATAAATGTATTAGGGTATTAATATGTGAATAACACATTGCTAGTATATTACTGATTTGTATGTTACTGATTTTAGACAGGCTGATACATATCTCTTAAACCATCTCTTTGGTGAATGGCGCATTTAGCTTAGCCCAGTTCTTTCATTGGGATCCAAACAAGTATGAAGTTAACATATCCATGTCTTTCCTATTTACATATGGTTACTTGAGTAGTTACAGAAAATAAAACGATTTTCAACAAGATATTCAAGGCGGAAAATAAGGATCTATAATGTAATGAAATGATCTATTGTAAGAACTATAAAGTATGTATGTTTGGATACTAATGAAAGAACAGGGCTAAGCTAAATGCTACCACAGTGGCGCTGCACACCAGGGTTGAGAGAGGGATGTATCAACAAAGAACATAGTTCAATATGGGAAAACGCTGTTTAGGTGTCCCCCAAACAGTATTTGAAAAGAGGTACAATACACTAAAGTCACAACCAACACCTTGGGAGGGATGTTGGACTAGTATGTCATCATGATAATGACCGGTAATTAAGGGCAAAGACGTACCAGCTCCGAATATCTGCTGCATCCAGAAGTGCTGCAAGTATAAATATGGACCAGTGAAGTTAAATGCATTCAGATTACAGTATTTGGATCATTTTCAGAATGACAAGAAACAGTGATATTTAACGTAATGACACTAACCACATGTTCCTCTGTCCAGGCATGTATTTCAAGACTAGGGAGCAACTAAATGTGAAGGAGACAGAGAGAGAGAGAGCATTATCCACATCACTTTTACATCTTTTTTCACCTTGAGCAAAGAGTGTACCTTGTGTGCAAATCATAAAATAACTGCCTATACATTGGCCACATCACGTCAGTAGGTAAGCGAACAGTAACTAGGATTTATCATTTTAAAACCAACAGTCCAGCCATCAGTATTAGTGTGTGAGTTCAGTGTCCTGTCACATTTCTTACAACCCGTTTGGGTTTAATAAGGCAAACTGCCTGCCAGACAAAATAATAATTTCATCATTACGGCCGCAGGGCTGCTGCTGTGGCTGCTGCATGAGGCGACAGGGATGCTTGCATAGGGGTAAAATGATGGAGGGGGAAGATACTAGAGATGAATATCTAATCTTTTTATTCCCCACTGGCTTTGCATCTGATATCTCAGCACCAGGCGAGATAGGGCCCACTGTCTGTCTGATGGCTGGCACTGAAAAGGGCCGCGTTTCATAATCAATGCGTGCCTCGTCTAACTGCTCCATTCTGCAGCACGGCCCTCCAGCCCAGCTGCAAGCCGCAGCCTGCACATACACACACACACACACAC
>JAGFZM010002318.1:21877-41351 GCA_017657215.1 Limnothrissa miodon
ACACACACACACACACACACACACACACACACACACACACACACACAGTGAGACCCAGTCTCTGCAGACAGCCTAGAGACAGTGCAACCAGTACGGTGAGGCGCTGGATAAGGGTGGGGGTTTGTGAATGATTACCATCGCTCAGAACGGAGCCAGCAGTCACTGCGCTACTGCACTGGCTGGGTGCGGGTTGCCACCGCATTCAGCCTTGCGTTGATGGGAGGGAGATGAGAGGAAGGGGGATGCACAGGGGGAAGGAAAACAGACAGACAGACAGACAGACAGACAGGGAGGGAGCGAGGGTTGGTTGGTTCCTCTCCAGCCCTCCTTATCTAAAGATTTGGATATTTAATTATAGCCCACTCTACTCCCCTGGGGATCCATGCTGACTTTCACTCATTTGTGCTCACACTCTCTTTATATATATATATATATATACACATATATACACACACACACACACACACATAATCCCAGCACACCAACGCAAGTACCTGAGCACATTCAGTGGGAGAAGGTGGTGGTGGTGGTGGTGGTGGTGATGAGGTTGGTGGGTGCTACTTTCATTTTTAATCATGTGGAAGACGTGATGGGGGAAACAGGCTCACCTACACAGTTGTGACATTTGTCACTGTTCCCTCACACAACCTCACACACACACCATGACCTTTCCGTCCCTTTCTCACCGCTCACTTTTCCTCCTCTCTTGCGCCTATGTTTTCTTTTCTTACCTCTTCCTCCTCTCTCTCTTTCGTTTTTTGATGTTACTCAATCCCCTCAACTGCTGACTGAAGTCTCCTAAACCTCCCTACTTCTGAAAGCTTACTCTCAGTAACACAAACTCCCGATTTTCCTGACAGTCAGAGTCTTATTTAAAAGTAGACACAATTACTAACCCGTTTTTAAACCTGTTATGATATCTACCTTCACTGGCTAGAGGACAATCCCATTGTCATTGGTGCATCCCTTAAAGATTTTCTGTTGCTTATGCAAAACTAACAGACTCTTAGCATATGACAAGCTTTGTCAGATAAATACACTAGTCTTGTTTGCATTCATTAATTAAAACACACACACACACACACACACACACACACACACACACGATCCCAGAAAGTGCCCTAAATAAGGCAGAACACACAGTCTCAAGACTTTTTTTGTCCCAAATTCCCAATCCAACCTGTATTAATCAGATATGTCTTGCTAGATTACCATGGCAAAGCTGCTGGGGGTTTTAAAGAGCAGAAAGCATTGCTTTACTGCTCTGAAATTGAGAGGAATTGTTCCCCGCAGGAAGCGCAAGCAGCTTGGTGCGTATTTCACTGAGTGGATAGGGGAACAGTGGATAGGGGAACAGGCCGTGGTAAATTCAGCCCAGTGCTTTTGAATTGGTCTTTATAAAATTTTCCAAAATTTCTATTATCTATTTGGTCAAAGACAGGTTCTCATTATGGCTAGGCAATTAATCAACAATGTATTGAACAAACATTAATAACTTAATTGAAAATGGTTAATCAATGTTTATTATTATTTATTTTGTAAACTTTCATTATATTCTGTGCATCCCACTGTGTATGTGTGTGCGCGCGTGTTAAATGTACTGTTCCTTGAAAGACCACTACCAAATGTCGTCATGTGATTCTGCCCAGTCCAGCCAATTAAAGATGTTTTTTTTTTTTTTTATTAAAACTAGAGGCAGACTTTGACATCTCGTCCATGTCAATGGAAAAGGGCTATAGTTAGCATGGCCATTTTAAAATCTTTTAATAGTGGCATAATCTAAAGGATTATAGTTGACAAAAATATTTATATATCACACTAACAAAAAAGTACATTTAGTACATTTACACAATGTAATACTTTAAAAAATCTGTACTGATGAACACAACTTATTTGAACATCACACTTAATGCATAGAGCAAATACTCCAACAGCTCTTTAAAGAGAGTTTGGGGCTATAGGCCTTGAAAGAGGTCTCTTACCACCACTGTGACTTATCACCACTTTGCAAGTCACCGAAAGTATGCGACAGTGGAAGAACTGTTTAGGATGTCAAGAAGCCATTAAAGAAATCATGTTAGCGTTTCATATGTTTATAGTCACCTGGTCATTTGGGCAACACATTTTCTTGTAAAAAATCTAAAATTTGTTTCTAAAATTTCACACATAAAAGATTCTTTCGTACCGACCTTGCCTCTCACAACCCATATCCAAGCTAACGGCTCAGACAATGAACTGACTTCCCATGTTGCTGTAGGGTGCAGTCAACAACAACCCCCCCCCCCCTTATTGGAGCTTTACAAAAACAACCATGGCCACTGATGGCCAAGTTAATGGTTAACCCAGAGCATCCAAGCAAGCCAAGTTCCCACGTCAGAGCATGTGTGTGTGAGAAAGACAGATGAGTCTTGGAACTGCACACCCACACACAAAGGCTACATAATCAAGGATTTAGATTAGGTTACAATTGTGGAAAACAATTGTGGAAACTTGCAAATAAGTACTCCTGAATGCGGAAGGACTAAATTCATGTCAAACACTTTATGTCATAATGACCTAAATATTACAGACTACAGATTACAGTAGATTTATAATCAGCACTGAATTAAAAATCAAACAAGTGATTCAAACAAGATTTTGCTTGAAGATTCATGTGTAGTTGAGTGTTGTGTGTGGTGTGTGGTGTGTGTGTGTGTGTGTGTGTGTATGCACGCGCACAAAAGAATGCAGGGTGTGGTGCTGTCTTTCCATGAGAGGGAGGTGGTCACCAAGATGTGCCCATCATACAAAGTGAGAGGGTTGCCCCTGCTAAACCCTGCCACTGCTCTCGGGAGACCCCAAAAGCTCCAAAATGCAATGAGATCACTTCCTGGCCAAATCCCCCAGTTCTACCAAAGGGTTCTTTTCCACACAGGCGCCAGATTGAAGGAAACAACTTGACCGTTTTTGCAATGAGCTACTTCACTTATGTTAGTCTAACAATGTCTCAATGGTTTTTCAAACACTTAAAGGGATTATCCGGGGTGAATCAACCCGTAGCTCTGTTGACTGAGGCTGTCAAATGGTGTCTATAGGTATCAGAATGACAGCAATAGGTACAACGTAGACCGAATTCACGAACTGGCCGCTAACGCTAATATTGGGCATATGAAAACGAAACTGACATGCCCTAATCAGTTAGCGCTGGCTGCCGTTTCGTTACTCGGTCTACCACGCATGAAAATCTGTCGTTCTTATACCTATGGATAGCACTTAGCAACGTGAATCAATAGAGCTACGTGTTGTTTCACTCCGGATAATTCCTTTAAAATGCAAAATGGGACTTTATTTCAACTTTTCAACTCTTAACCTGGCTGACTGCTAATGTTTCATCTAGGAACTTATTAAAAGAAATCATCCTACTAGTGAAATTCCCCAAGTCCAAAAAAAGCTTCAAACAAGCTTTTAACCTACAAGGACATCAACATTTCACCTTGTCAAGCAACACTGCACACACACACACACACACACACTATTACAACCCAAAAAAGAATTCTTTGAATGAGCGACTTCTTCACAGACACCCAGCCCCCGATCATCAAAGTGTTGGGCTCTTTAGCACCTTGGCTCAGAGAGGGGTGGGCGTCGTGTTGGCTCTGGAGGGGCTTTAACACCACAGAGTCTGGTTTCAACAAGGGCTTAGGTTACAAAGTTAATTGCCTGGTGAAGAACAGTTCAATTTTAACAATGTCAACTTCATCACCCCCTTTTTTTCTTTCGATGCAACACCCCCCTACTCCTTTTGTTCCACCTTCCCACTTTCCTGACCCTGCCGTCCCAAACTTTGTGCCTTCAGCCTATTCCTCTTCCCTCCACCCCTCCTGCCACCCCCTCCTTTCCAGTCCACTCTGCCAGGGAGCAGATTACGGCATGGAACGCTGGTGGAAAATTAGCGCCATCGTGTCACTTACCCCACCAGTCAGCTCGCCGGCTTTGTTCCGTCAGCGAGAATAAGGCTTAAACTATTTAACGCGCCCGCTAACTCACCCGCGGGCCCTGGGCCACTCGGAACAAAAGCCTACAGGGTCGGACCCTCAGCGGGGCTACCAACCAACACCCTAGTTTTTGCGCTGCTTTTGTTTATAGCCGATGTTTGCTGTTAAATTTTTGTTTTCAGTCGTTATTGTCTAGAGCACGTGGCACAGCATTTTATTCCAAAAGAAAACAAGAGGATGAGATATGCAAATTGAATTAAATAAAAAAAAAGAGACAACAAAGCCACATGGAGGCCTTTGATGGCAGCAACAGATGGCAAGCAAGTTTAAAGAACAAGTGTAGAGTGATTGAATTATCCGCCTAGGCCCAAGTGCATGACCACTCTAATTAGCAAGTGCAACACCAACCAGCCTCAGCTCCACGTACAGTCACATAGCCCACTCAGAGGCCTCAGAGCTCAACAGACAGGAGGCTAAGGAGACGTCTGCCAACTTGGAAGGCCTAGCATGGAGGATGTCTTGGTCATAAACTGCCCAAATGTTCTTTTTTATTTGGGCAGAGTGTAACAGCCCAAAGGAAGCTCAAGTGTGTCTATGTGTGTGTGTGTGTGTGTGTGTAGGGTGAGGAGGGGCTGAGTTAAATCACCTCACTAGTGGAGGGGTGGGGAGGTTGGGGTCTTCCTAAGGACCCCAAAAACAAAGTAAGGGGAGAGCGGCCCTCCACCACCAAGACCCCAATTTCCTTTTTAGCCATAAACTCCCCCTGTGCAGACGACCTGTAATGTTACTGTGACAACTGTGACAACAGCCAAACACAAGGGGCAATGTCATAGTCTTTAGAAAGGACCAAGAGAACCGCAATGGCTTGGCTGGAGAGCCAGAACCAGTGAATGATGAAGCAGTGAATGAGAAGTTGAGCCGCCACAAACACACACACACACACACACACACTACTGCTGCTGCTACTCAAGTAGCTGGCAACATTGGGAAAGGTCTGTTGTAATCTTGCTAAACAAGAATGATGTTGATGTACTTGTCCACATGTGCACAATAATCTTTCCAATGTGTGGCCAAGAAACTTTAGGCCACACACACGTTTGTCTGCATTCACAAAAAGAAGAACTGCTACATTCGTAATAACTTAAAAGGTGGTTCCGCAGTGGTCTATTTATCCCCTGCCATTGCAGGTGCTTTCCCCAACGCCTGGATAAGAACACACAAAAAACAGATAGCAAAATAGACCATTTCAACAGTTAAAAAAAAATAAAATAAAAAAAAAAAACAGAAATTCCATTTTGTTCACAAAGTACTTCTGCTATATCAAACAGCCATAAGAAATGTTAAAACAGAAACCCTGTGGGAACATGCTAGTATTGAATCTTCATGAAACTCTCTACTAGCTTAGATCTCCACAGCATAGGTCAGACAACTCTCAGCTTGCTGGACTACAGTGTACTTAACAGTACAGTACAGCTGGGCTGGGCGATTTGGCCTAAAATCAAAATCTCAATTAATTGAACATTTTAACTCGATTACGATTAATGAACGATTATTTCTCCATGCTCAACATGTCGGTGGAATAACGTAACAGGGCGGGGTCACGTGACTCCACACGCAGTAGTGTTTTTAAAGGGAAATTAATTGAAATAATTGACCTGGAAAAATTTCATCGATTATAGGTTCTGAATGTCGATTGCGATTACTTTTCGATTAATTGCCCAGCCCTACAGTACAGTACACTACTGATTGATAGAACTGACTACGAACTAAAATGCAGCGGAAGATAATTTTAAGATCTTTTATGTTAAATCAACAGGTAACAACAACTTTGTTTTGGTTTGGGGTTTTTTGGTCATGTTTAAGTAATACAAAAAATAGAAACTATGTTGTTGATGAGCACATTATATGGGATGCAAGTAGCAGCTGAGATGGCCTCTACTGTTACAAATGCAAACAAGGAATATTACAGGGACCAACAACCAACAACCGAACATCCAACATTATTTAAAGTTCAAAGGTGACAGGTAGCAAATACTACTGAGCTCTCCCTGCCACATAAAGAGGGTTCTGGAGCACAAGACCCAAAACCTGAAAACTAGGTAGCAGTTTGTTTTGAGAGTCCTCCTCCAGGCACAGTCCAAAAGTTCACAACACACCTGAAGCTAGAGCTTCTTGCTTGAATTATTGATGCCGTTTCGGTCCCTTTTTACCTACATATTGTTACTTTCAGCTTTTTTTTCCTCTTTTAGACTTTTGTCCAACACTCTGCAAACCCAAGAAAGAGGATTTATTTATAGTGCTTGGTAAGTGTGTGGGAGTACTCAGGGTTAATCTCACCTCAGCTCTTGTGACGTGCCGCACAGTGACATGTTTTAAGGAAAGAGAGAGAGAGAGAGAGAGAGAGAGAGAGAGAGAGAGAGAGAAATCTCTCCTCTTATCCAACAAGGTGTCCATCAAGCGAGTGAGTGAATGCATAAGTAAAGGAGGTATATGTGTACAATAAATAGAGACAGATGTTAAACAGGTACTAAGACGCATTGTGGAAAGATTGTGGAACCAATAAACAGAGGAAATCCTACAGAGAGCATGAAAGAATGCAGGAAAAAAGCAAGAGCGATCCTCTCATATGCCGCAATCCTGTGCCAGTGCGGATGGCAAGTGGCTCTGTGAATCTGAGTGCAGTGCTGGGGACCGACTGACTGACTGACTGCACTGCAGCACCCTGAAGTGCTACTCACAGCACTGTGATCTGCATGCCTAAAGTCTTCTGACTGAGAGCAATCCACAGGAAAAAAGGGGAAAAAAAATGCTTGTCACTGTGTTTGTGTGTAGGCCTGAACAAATGACCATGCAACTAAATCCAACACACATTGCACGACATTGCACAAATATTAAAAAAGCAAAACCGTGGAGATATTCAGAGACAATAATGGCTGTGACTGCTTTTTTTGTATTCCCTTTAAAAGCCATGATTGAGGTCCTTGGTCTACTGGTAACACGCCCGACACATTTTTCATTTCTGTAACTGATCACTAGTTGAAGCAAGCTGAATGAGTTTTTTTATGCCAGACTCTCAACACATTTGAAAAATCTGTGCCTTGTGTGTCTTGTGTATGTGGGCCAGGCCTGAGCGTGTGTGTGTGTGTGTGTGTGTGTGTGTGTGTGTGTGTTAGCCAACCAGCATGGTGCAGTAGGCTACATCTGAAGCCTTCTCCACTTCTCTGATTCCAGGTAACTAAAATGACCCCTTTATCCCTCTAAGAGGGGGAGGGGTCTCACTGTCTGGCTCAATGGCAACAAGCTATAGTTTTCTCAAGCCACAAGTTTCGGACAATAGCTAGCAAAGCACAGCCACCCTCAGGCAATTATAGCTATGTCCCTGGCTAGCCACTGCACATTTGAATGCTAATAGTGTACGTGCAGGTTTGGCAAGAGGAAAGTGGTGACACTATGAAAGCAGGAAGTAAATCCAAAGGCCCCCCCTCCCTCCCTCACCCTGACTAGGTCACACACGAGTGGGCAACTAAAACCAAAAGAGCAACACATACCACACCAACAGACCACAGCAACAGGGTCCTCAGCCTGATCTGTACAAGTAGACGACACCCGACACAGACCACAGAGCAATGAGAGGGGAGGACTGGCTGGAGAAGGAGGTGTGTGTGTGTGTGTGTGTGTAGGGTAGGGAAATATACTTTTTTTTTTTGGGGGGGGGGGGGGGGGGGGGGGGTCACATAGCAGCAGCTAGGTTCAGACAGAGTTGAGGCCAATTGTTTGTCAAGCTGCATCTGTTAACATTTACCGCCAATCCAGTCAGTCATAAGGAGACAGAGAGAGACAGAGAGAGAGAGAGGGGGGAAAGAAGGGGTACGTGTATAGAAGGGGTGCACTTAAAGCCTCTTCAGGAGGCTCCCTTTCTTTTTCTACAATGGAAAAAGGCATGAAAACGCATGTGTGTACACGTACACACACACACACATACACACCCTTTTCTCACAAACACAAGGCACTTTAAATGCGTGAAGAAATGCAAAAACACAAACATGAACACAAACACAATACACATTTAGCTCACTCGGGTAAACTCACCCCCATGAGACACACACACACACACACAAGAAACTGACAGGAAGCCGTGACGTCCCTAGGGGCTACACAGGAGGCGGTGACGCCATTAGCAAACCGCACATGGGCACACCATCACAGCATCACACACACACACACACACACTCACACACAAACACAAACAAACACACTAAACACTGTGCACTAAACAAACCCCTTTATTTTTATTTTGTGTGTGGCAAAAGGATAGCACATAAACAACAACAGTCAGAGGAGGATGTGAAGGAAGAATAGTAAACTGTAATGTACACTCAGTACTTTGACATGCACTGAGATAAAATCTATTATTCTATTATAAATCGAAATAGTTTATCATAGTTTAGCAAACGCATATACCTTAGTTCATCTGAGATCAAATCATACTGGACTACTCATAATCAGACTATGATTGCCAGATAATATGGTTGAAATCTGTTTTTTTCCTAGACAGCCAGGCAGGCAGAAGATTGGACACACAACCTCAGAAGTACAGTTTTCTGTCTCGGATACTACACGAAAGAAAGAAAGAAAGAAAGAAAGAAAGAAAGAAAGAAAGAAAGAAAGAAAGAAAGAAAGATTCCCCGGTAACCCTGAGGAACAGCAGGCTGTCTGATGTCCCCTTCAGAGGTGGAAAAATTAGTAAAAATCCAGATTCAGAAAGTAAAAATCGTGCCATGTTTTCCTTCTAACACAGGTGACTTCAGTGAGTAGCTGATCTACCTGTCTTGAATGTTCATTACCATTAGCTGTGTTAGAAGGAAAACATGGCAGGATTTTTACTTTCTGAACCTGGATTTTTACTCGTTTTTCCACCTCTGGCCCCCTTCTCCATCAAAAACCAGGCACCAAAACAAACAAACATACAAGTCCAAAAACTCACACAAACCCACCACTGGGCTATCAGAGATACATTACTCCCTCCAACCAGTTTAATATTTTATCAGCTAGCATAAGAACCTGTGGGCTCTGAAGGCCAGAGGTTCCTTTTGTTTGTTTCCTAATTGAAGAAGGGGTGGGGAGTGGAGTGTATGTGTGTGTGCGCGCGATTGCGAGTGTGTGTTTGGAGGAGGGGTTACATGCTGCAGTTCATATTCCCACAACAAACCCTGGCAAACTGCTTCAGGGCTGGTCATCACTTTGAAGTATGTCCTCTCTGCCACACCCCCTTCTCCTTCTCCCCTCCTGTTCATATACATTGTGTGTGTGTGTGTGTGTGTGTGTTTGTGTCTCTGTGTGCACTAGCAGAGGGAGCACGGAACAGTTTCGGCGTGCTACAGGAACGAGACGACCTTGAGAGCCAGGCAGCGTGCGGGACTGTGTTGCCACGGCAACGGAGCTTCTCACAACCAGTAACAGCTGGATGCAACACACACACACTCCCATCATTTGTAGCAGGAGCTGCCACATTAATAACAACAACAAATTAATAGATTCTCTTTTTTGTATTTTTCTTCTCATCCCTCTCCTCCCTCTCTTCTTCTTCTCCTTATTTTCATCTACACAACAGAGGTACCACAGCAGGAGAACTACTCGTTCAAAAAAAATGACTCCAAGAACACAAAGCAGCACGAAAATAACCATTTTAATATCCTGCTCACAAGCTGAACTGCTTCCAGAGATTCAAGCAGAAATCAGCTCTCTGTTTCATCCACACACACACACACACACACACACAGATACACAGTCGAGCCGCATCGTCACTGTGACAAAAAGTTACAACTTGACAGTTGGTTAAGCAAGACTTTCTACTGGGTGTATTGACAGAGGAAAGGAGCCTGAAAAGCACACATCTTTAACAGTGCCAGAATCACTCCATCAATTATATAGACTTCACAAATGACCTGAAGTTGGAGGGGAGCCTGCCAAGCCTAAGCATTGCCACTAAATGAATTTACTATGTGGCCCATCTGGAAGCCATTCTGGGTGGAGGACTACGAAAGGAATGGGATAGGGTTGTATATGTGTGTGTGTGTGTGTGTGTTTGTGTGTGTGTGTGAGTATGGGGAGGTGGTGTTGGATGGCTACAGTAGCTGCGACGCCTCTGTGTGAAAGCATCACCCTCCCCCTGGTGTGCGTCTCAAACACAAACACACACACACACACACACACACACACACACACACACACACACAACTTCAATCTGCTTGTGTGAAGAAGAAAGGGTGGGTGGTGAGGTTAAAAAAAAAAAAAAAAAAAGGCAATGATGGCATGACATTTCCACCCCACGTGAACTTGCAGACACTTTCATTCTCTCTCACCCCAAACTCTTTGTGTTCCTAACTCTGCACAATACTCTCTCGCTTTCTTAGGCTTCACCCGGCCTCTTGAGTTAGCAATGGAAACCTGTTGGATCAGTTCACCTCTTTCTTCCCACAGGACCACTGCTCAATCTGGGCCCTTCAGTGGTGTTTGCGCCATCAGCACATCCAATAAACTCACACACTCAAAGAGAAAAGACAAGTGCCCCACAATCAGTGCGGAGAGGTACAGAGAAATAGTGGAGTGTACAAAAAAAAAAAAAATAGAAGGCTATACACAACAAAGCCAGAACATAACAGAAGAACAGAAGGGAGAAGAAAGTTACTTTGGGACAAAGCAGTAAGTAACTTTCCACAAATTCTTATTTCAGAAGGCTGGCCCCATCACAACGGTGCTAGAGTCTACAATTCCTTTGGAGCCAAGTCGAGGTGCATCCCTTCGGAGCAGATGCAATTTATCTTTTCTCCATCAGTTCTTCTCCCTCTGTCTCTTGTTTCTTAACCCACCCCAGTGTCCCAGGACAAGAGAGGGGAATGCCATTCATTCCAACATCAATGAGAAAATTAAGAAGAGAGAAAAGTTTTGACAGAGATGGAAGAGCCTGATAAAAAGAACTTGCCAAAGTCTTAGGACTGTGCAACAAGTTCTCTCTCTTTCTCCCTCCCCCTTTCTCTCTCTATTTCCTTTCGCACAATGGCACAACAGTTCACATGGGCATTTTCCTGCCTCAACAAGTCAATTCATACGAGGGGAATAAAAAAAAAAAACATTGCTTTTTTTCCAACCTTATTTGCTGTTCTGCTACAAGTGCCTTGTTTCATCCAGACAAAACACTAAATAAGACGTTTGAAAGTCAGCAAAGCTATAGTATCAATAGAGTAGCCTAATGCAATAACCACTCTTTCACCAGGGTTCCACAATAACAAATGCAAGATAACTTGTTTATAACCTGAGATACACACAGCGGTGAACCCAGTCAGAGAGCTCGGCAGCTAACTCTTTCTTCCCAGTCAACAGGATGCTCATAGGAGGAGGATAGAAACATAGAGAAGACCTAAAGAATAGAATCTTTCACCACCATTGCTGCTGCTGCTCCTCCTCCTCAGATGCGACACTAATGCTACGGTGGAAGATAAATTAATCTTCAATATGCAGTGGCATACAAAGAGCCCGTCGGACCCCAGCCTCCCCATCCCACCCTTCTTCTCTGCCTGAAAAAGGGACAGGGGTTGGCCAGGAGACCTGTGCTCATCTATCAGAGTTTCAATGGGAAAGCGCACGCACACACACACACACACACACACACACACACAAACAGACACCCCTTCTTCTCAAGACCGGAATGGACATATTAAAGTTAAAGTAAATAGACAACACACCCCACAGTGTGGAAAGGCAAAAAGAACATGAGATAAAAACTCCTGAGGCAACCAAAAGAGGCCCAAAAGAAACGGCAGGGCAGTAATGGGAAAAGAAAGAAATGGGAAGAAGGAGGGGAAAAAAAACGACAGGCATACCAACAAACAGCATTCCTGCTCCAGGCAGCTTTATCCTGGCCCAGTCCCTGTAAATTTTCTCCCTCTCTCACACTCTCTCACTCCCCCAGCCAGAGGCGCCTGTGCCGGTGCCCTACTGGTAAACCCCCATCCCTCCCAAACCTCCTGCCCACCCCACCCCTAGCCCATCCTCTACCCAAAGCTGACCCCCTCATCCTGACCCAGCCGGCTGCCGCCTCCCCGCCCCCACCCTTAAAGCAGCTCATGCTCCCCCACCGCCGGTTAGCTTGTGACAGTCGTGATGCATCACTGTCACCGTAGCAACCACCCCCTTCACTCATTCATTCATTCATCCTGGGGTCCCCTACAGCGCAAGCCACAGGCCCATGGCAGCATGCCGCTGTCTGACCACCCAGCTCCCACAGGATTTAGGAGCCCCCAGTGCTAACGGGACAAGGGAAAGGGGCAGGCTGAAAGTGAGGCAGGGTAAGAAAGGGGGCAAAAAGCCATGTTAATTGAGAGCGTCGGCACACAGAGAGAGGCGAGGGAGAGACACACACACAGAGAACCGTTAATCTGCACACCCGACTGGCACGCTTGTTCCACCCCCCCACCCAACACACACTTCCTACCTTTCGCTGGCGGAAATTTAGTAGCTCATGAAGCTGTGACAATCCCCACCATCCCCCGCCCCCCCCCACACACACACACCCAATCAGGAAAAAGTTAACACACAGGGACATGTTTACACACATGCATGTACCAGCATTGGACCTGCACACTATTCAGTTCTATTTGAAGTGGGAATGGGCCAACAGTGAGGGTTCAAATTAGAATGAAACATAACCCCATAAACCTGACTAATAAAGCCAATGGTCGAGTTTCACTGAAACTGAAAAAGACACACTCAGGTGATCCATGCACATAGAAGCATGTCAGACAGCATGTGGGACAAAGTCTTCCCTGGAAGGTGTCCTGTGGAAACTAGGTAGCTGGCATGAAGCTTTAAAAGAGCAATCAGTGGTATCATCCCACAGGTGGATAAGATTTTAGCAGCAGTGGCACGTGGCTTAATGATAAGGCCTCGCCTGGCAGCCAGCCACCCTACCCTACGAGGTGAAGGCTAGGTGACATAGGCAGAACATACATCACTTCTTCTCAACTGTCTAGAAAAGCCTTGAGTAACATTCTCTTCTACAAGTGCACATACAAGTGCTCCTAGGTTTAACAACTGACAACTAGGCAACCAGAGTTCAATTTCCAAACTTGCTGTTGCAAAACCATGTTGATTCTTTATTCACACACAAATCCATATCCTTTAATTGTTAAGCTGGTACCCTAAACGTAGTCACCTGTAGTTGGGCCCTAGGACTAAACCTGTTAAGATAAGGGCGGAAGGAGAGTCACCTGATGCCACTGTTGTTAGAGTGCCTCAGCCTGGTCTGGTGACTCATTTTAATCTCCTATCTTGACCTCTCACAGATAGCAAGCAGGGCATCTCCTATCACAAGAAAGACCTATGTGTGCCACTGTAGCTGTTACAAACATGGAAATAAATGATAATCTAGTCACTCACATATATAGGCTACATTATCATTTTATTGAGGATTTACTAGATGAAAGAAAAAGTCAAAAAAGGAGAGCATTCAACAAATCAAGACCATACCATCACAGTACCAAGCAAAGGGTATAGACCTACCCATTCTGTAGGCAACTGGAGTAGCCTGGTTCAACTATCATGTCGGCAATGAAGAACATTTACTAGACACACTGATAATGCCAAGAAAATTGTAATTCCCAGCACACCAGACAATGTCCCGTAGATACATTTGGGTAGGAGGAAAAAGTGCTTTCAGTTTAGAAGGCTGCCACTTTCTGCGCTTAAATCTACTGAAAGTGGTGGTCCTTTCTGACAGCAACAAAAACAGCAAGCGGTTTTGCCTCTAAGAGTAGTCGGAGCCTGTCACCATTTTCATAACGCTCGACACCTTCCTACCACCCCCGCCCCCTCAGTTTAAATGTCGCTTTCTGTACTATCAGTCTGCGATTATGGAGTAAGATTGGTGTAAAATGTGTTAAAAGTGTGTAGTTACTGATTCCTCTTTGGTGCAACACTCTTTGTAGTTTTGTTGTAAAAACGTGTTTCCAGACAACTTTACAATAACTTTACATTGTGCGACTCCGGTAGGCTTGAGTCTGGTTATTCACATAGGCTAAACGGGGTCGTGTCTGGGTGGTGAACAGCGCTTCGACACCCATGATTGCACTTCGAGAACCCTTCTGTATTCATCCTGAATATGACCAACCGAAAATGAGAGAATAGCCATTTACATTTGGCAATGAACTCCTATAGAGATCACACTAAGATAGCGATGGCATTAGAGAGACAGCGAAATGCACCAACTCGATTCTCCAGTTCTGTGTACGCCTTGGCAATGGTTTAGTCCACGGTGAAGTGACTTTCATACCAAGACAAATCGAACTGTAAGCCAGCACATTCGTTTCCGCACGATTGCTCCAATACACCAAACAGCACGAAGAAAAATACCAAGATTGTCTTTAGTTCGAAGCCATCAACTCACCTGTACATGCAAAACAGACAGCCTTTAACGCCGAACGGGCACTGTCCAGCTAGTGGACATTCGTCAGGTCACATTAACATTCTCAGGCAGAGAGACTAACGTTATAATCTTAACTCTGCTGCTACACAAAGTAGACGAGGATATGTAACTATATTTTCTATTCCAATCCGCGCAGATAATTTGTGATTAGATAAATAAAAAAATAAGACATTTTCGTCATGCAAATAGTTTCTTTGGTCTTGACACAAACTTCACTCACTTAACGTTTTAATTCACGCTAATCTACAAGCAATGTAATAAACGGTCTTTCAACTTCAACGGGTTTAGCCCGGATAGTGGAAACATCTACTAATATATTTAGCACAGTTTAAAAAACAGTCATTCAGAATATATGATGCATCTTACCCTCAAAATAAACCAGCATGCACGGCACTACGTTTTGTTGCGAGTTGCGAGCCTACGCGAACATCTGTGGTAGTAGAAGTCTGAGAATTTCCGTCAAGCCGGGCACAATAACGTTGTGCACCAACAGAGATGCACGGGGGTCATTCAGTAGCGAAAGCAAGAGAGCAACAAACTTACCAGTTTAAACGTATCCCTGCAAGCACTGTTTTCTTTTTTTCTTCCACTATTAACTCTCCGCCATCTTCCACACTGTGTTTGTTTAAATGGGAAACACTCCCAAAGCAAAATCAGCCAGCTTGTTGCCGACGACAGGATTTCTGGGTAATGCAGTCCCTTATAGCATTCACTGAATCCAATTGGTGACAGAATCTCCAAACTCTGAACTACAAGTACATGTATGCTTAAAAAGCAAAGACTGAACTCCGGTGTAGACGGCTGGCAGCGGTGATATGAGAGACATGCCACAGTATTTATTTATAGTTAACCTGAGAAGCACCCTGAAAGCAAACAATGACCTAGGCGCAAAATATTTGCTAGCCTATTAAAAGAACATATAGCTTTGTTTTGAGGTGCATACAATCTAACAGTCCGAGCCTATAGGCTATACGTCTCTGTACATTCGGATAAACAATTTAACTGTGTGAATTAGGCCTAATAGTCTAATAATATATTCTCTGAAAAGGATGAACACATAGGACTTTGGGCTAATAACATGAATACAACTAACAGCAACATAATAATAATAATAATAATAATAATAATAATAATAGCCTAATAATAATAATAACAATAATAATCTAATAATAATTATGTCTATCATTATTATTTTGACTATCTACTACAGCTATTTCATTTTCAATTTTCCATCTGTCCCAGAATATTGCAAAACGTGCACATTCTCATGAATTTGCAGCATTTGAAACTTTTTAAAACACTGGTCTTGGATTTTCTTCTCTAACTGAGAGGAACTATCATTGTTAAGCATGATGCTTTATGCATGAGGCCCATATGTGGACTCCATATGGGAGAGTAGACAGGGTCAGCGTGTGGCCAATGCTGCCCAGCTCGGCATCCTGGGGTCTGTGGCTCGGCCGGCACCTGGCCCCTCATCCAACATAGGCGGGAGGAGGACAGCGAGAAAGAGGGAAAGAGAGAGGTCTCCATGGTGATCACATGCAGGTGCACCAGCAGAGAGTAACATGTCCTCACTGCCAAAAGGAAAAGAAGGATAGACATGTTAGGAGAAAGAGAAAGAGAGAGAGAGGGGGATGAGAGGTGCTAAGAGGGGCAGAAGAAAAAAGAAATGATAAATGAGGTAGCGCAACTGAGAACAAGGCAGAGAGGGTGGGTGTTAAAGAGGGGTAGACAGAGACTAAAGGAAAGAAAAAGAGAGAAGAAATGAGTGAAGGAGGGACTGGGAAAAGCACCAACAAGAAAGTATGAAAAGAGTGGCTTTGCAGTTGAGAACTAGACAAGGTTAGCAGGAGAAGACACTTGGCAGTTTGTTGTGGTATTTTTCACCATTTGGAGAGAACAAACAGAAATGCTCTTTTTTAAAGGCAAGCAATGTCAAACATGTGCCGTTTTTATTTTTTGAGTAGATTCCTTTATTAAGTCATATTTTTTAGTGCACATTTCCTTAGCAAAGTGTAGTAATATTGCAGCTAAAAACAAAAGCAGGTAATTGAGGAAATTGAGGTTCAATCTGCCATAAGACAGGTTTCTGCAATACCGGTAAGCAGAATATTAAATAGCACAAATTATTGGTATTGAATGTTCCTGTGGAAGATCAGCTGAGCTATGAGTGGACTTTAGTACCACTGCAGTGAGTCCTGTTAACATTTGCATGCATGGAAATTTGCATGTATGTGGAGAGCGTGTATGTGCGTGCGTATGTGTGTGTGTGTGTGTGCGTGTGTGTGGGAGAGAAAGAGAGCGTGTTTGCTCTCTGCTGTGCGATCTAATGAAGGGGTTGTCAGGGCTGTGTCCTCCCTCCCCCACCACACAATGCAAATTGAACCGATGCAGCCTTCTGCATGAGTGTGTGTGTGTCTGTCTGTCTGTCTGTCTGTCTGTCTGAGTGTGTGTGTGTGTGTGTGTGTGTGTGTGTGTATTTGTGAAGAATAAGGTGAGGATACAGGTAAAGTGGTGAGTGGGGGGGGGGACAAAAAGTTCAAGAAATGGACTTATAACACACACTCTTAAACACACACACACAACCACAAATGCACACACACACTCATACACCTTCACCTCCACAGGGAATAGACTGTTTTCTGTTAGCGCTGACTATTTCTCTTTGAGCAGCACCTGCACCATCTACCCACTCTCTACTCCACCTGATAGCTACACAGTCAAGCACTCAGAGGAAGACATGCTCTCTATTTAAAGCCAGTCACCTGTCCAGCATTCACAGCATTCAACAGGCTAAAACTCAAGAAGGCAAACCCACCAACAGACAGACATATACAGATAAACAGACAAGCAGACAGGTAAGCCAGACAAAATCTTGCCTATAGAAGGACTGTCAAACTTACTCTTACCACCCCAAAAGGAGAGGTTTGGTGCCCTGTCGTTCCAGGTCACCAAGTACTATCAGTAGGAAAAAGAACAAAAAATTAGACATAATCTGAAAAGTGAAGCAGCAACTTAAACTGAGAGAATGGGACATATTGACTTACTTTCAGTTAATTTCACTATGCCCTATTCCCATCAGTTATCAGCTCATTACAGTGGTCCCTCGTTATTCGCGGGAGTTACGTTCTAAAAATAACCTGCGATAGGCGAAAATTAACATTTTCTCATATTTCTCTCGTCACTCTCAAAGTTAAAATCTTTAACGTAGAAGAAACCAAAAGGCCCAGACATTTGTTTGAGAAGCAAAATATAAACGTTTTCCTATAAGTAATTATGATGGCCTTTAGAATAACGAATTTAATGTTAACAAGCAATGTACGGTTACGGATGTACGGATTAGAAATTATCAATATAGAAGTGACTCATGTGTATTTCACAGTTCCTCTGACCACTATCTTCGTCCTGTCGCTGCTCCACTGTAGCGTCTTTTTCCACTAAAAAATCTGCGAAACAGCAAGGCCGCAAAAAGTGAACCGTGATATAGCGAGGGACCACTCTATGTGACATCAAATGTTCTGGTACATTTTCCTACAGACAACATTCAGTGACATTGAACAACAAGGCTGAACTACAGGTGACAAAGAGCTGTGTTTTCCAGATTTCTACCTGTTAAGATAAGTGGTGTCTGTAAGAAACTAGATGCTAAGGCGAGTGACCAAGATGCTAAGGCTAGTGCCCTGTTTTGTAATGCAGGAGTCAGCACATTTAGAGCATTGTCGAGGAAACTGATGTATAAACAACATTATAACCTTGATGACAAATCCAAGTTATAGTGCAATTAGGTACCAGTCACCACTATTTGTAAATATCTCTCTTTTCCTTTCTTTCTTTTCTTTTTATTTATCTGTTTGTCTGGTGTCTGTTTTTACTACATTGTATGTGTTCTCTCTGGACCATGAGGATGATGTTGATTGATTGATTTACACTGAACTTCTTTTTAAATGCAATGGTGCAAAGTTTTGCAGCTATGTGTTTTTAATATGCAGAATAAGAGACAGATAGGTGACCAGATGAACATTCACAGAGGCAAACCACAAGTTAGCAGAGAATTGTTCATGCTGGCAGTCAAAAATGAACAAAAAGACCAAAAAAGACAGTAAAGGAGTTCCATTGTATGCTCCAGCAGAGGAATTCTAAGCATTTTAAGAAGCAAACATTCAAAGTTCTGACACAGATACATTCGCAATAGGCAATACTAACACGGAGAGGGACAGACAGAAATGAACTTAGATTAACAGTCAAAATACAAAGAAGTCATTACAAGTCACCTGTACCCAGGATAGCATCATAAAATGAACACACATGACACCAAGGACAGAAGTGGGCAACACATTAAGAAGATGAGAGAGGCAGGAGAGAGAGCATGCAGGGGAACTGCAGTGAGTATCAGTCTGATAAAGACACATGTAGTGGCAGTGACAGAGAAAGGAGGAGAGAAGGAGACGAGAAAGAAATAAAAGAAAAAGAGAAAGTGATGGAAGGGATAGTGATACTGTTTAACATTCCAGACAGGTAGCCTGAACCCAGGAGCAGCCGCCATGGGAGAGTGGAAAACTACAGCTCACAGGTGAAAGCAAGCTGCCTCAAAGGGATGCAGGGAAGGACGGAGAGAGAGAGAGAGAGAGAGAGAGAGAGAGAGAGATGAAGGGATAGTGCTGTATCAGAAGAATAGTGTACTCAGAGGGAGAGAGTGAGAGAGAGATAGCAAGAGAGAAAGAGAGCAAAAGGGGAATGGGGAGTGAGAAGAGGAGTGAGTGAGAGAGAGAGAGAGAGAGAGAGAGAGAGAGAGAGAGAGAGAGAGATGCAAGTAAAGAATACATAAGGAGAAAAGAGAATTGGATAGACTAAAAATGCACACTGCATAACCAAGTTACACACAGATGCCCAGCGAGAGAGATTTGCTATAAGTGAATGCATGTGACCCACTGGTTCTGTTTGCTGTTTCTGCAGCTGGATCTCTAAACTAGTGTAGTGTAGTGTGTGTGTGTGTGTGTGTGTGTGTGTGTGTGTGTGTGTG
>JAGFZM010002318.1:41451-183472 GCA_017657215.1 Limnothrissa miodon
CGTGTGTGTGTGTGTGTGTGTGTGTGTGTGTGTGTGTGTGTAAATAAACACAAGAGCATGTGAGTGTTCAAGGGTGGCCACACAGCTGGTGTACAACAAACACTGCAGCAAACACACACACACACACACACACACACTGGGCCACAGGGATTTTGCAACAGGAATAAAAAAAACATCACACTGCATTATAACACCACTCCCCAAACCCCCCCCTCGCTCCCTCCCTCTCTCCCTATCTCTCCCTCCCTTTCTTTTTCTCCTCTCCTCTTCATCCACCTTTCCTCCCTCCACCTGTAGTGTAATAATTAATCCTGAGGGAGAGGTTCTGATAGGGCCGGCGAGGCAAGGCTGTCTGTGTGCCTCTGCCCCAGAGCCCCCTCTGAAAACAGCATTCCCCCTCAAACCCAGTGGGATAGCAGCACAGAAGAGCAGTCTAGCCTGCCAGAGAGAGAGAGAGAGAGAGAAAGTGAGAGAGTTAAAGGAACAAACATAGAAAAAGAGAGATAAGGAGAGTTGGATGTTGAAAGAGGAAATTGTTGTAAAGAAAATAAGAGAGTAAAGAGGACAGGAAAAAAGAAGGATAGAGGAATGAGAGGAGGGGAGTGTTTTATATGGCAGGGATTGAGACAGAAAGAGAGAGTGTGTGAGCAGCCGATGTGATGCTTAACAAGAGGGAAAATGTCAGAACACTTCAAAGTCCAACACAACGTTGTCTGGCACTGTTGTCATGGCAATCATTCGTCAAGAACACTGGGGGTCCAGATTCATAGATAGCCAACACCCCCCCCCCCCCCCCCCCCCAAATCCATCTATCTCCATTCCTACATAAGGTTGGCTACCCCCAACAGAAAATATATTCAGTTATGCCCAACACAACGAGCATCAACTTCCTTCCGAATGATTTCACTACACACACACACACACACACACACACACACACACACGAGTGTAGGGGGCAAGATGGTGGACAATGGCTTTTTTGGTGGACATTTCCCTCTGCTCTCGCAAGTGAAATCAGGCAGCTCTTGGGGTCTTTCCTCTCATCTTTCCCATCTGCCAGGCTCCACTGACCAGCTGAGCAAATGAGTTTGGGTCCCCGCGAGATCCGCTCCTAAGAGTGCTGCCTCTTCCTTATTCCCCCGTCTGAGTGACACTTCAATGGATGGGTGTATTTATGGAAACATCTAGAATGAGCCTCAGTCAGAAGACGACTGAGGGAGTGTGTGTGTGAATGCTGGTTTGCCAATAGATAGCCTCCTCATATGAGATGCATGTTCACCTGGTAGGAGAATATAACATAATTCACAAGGTCGGAAGGCTATGAACTATGAAAGTGGCAACACGTTCAATTATCTTTTTTGAGTATACACACACACAGGGGTAATACACAACATGTGTTGATTTAAGTGTAAATATGAACATGCAAATGCACAAGGTCACTGCAACACTAATCACACAGGCACTCAACACACACACACAACACACACACACACACGCACACGCACACGGCTTGTATTAGCAGTGGAGAGGAGAGAGTGGCTCAAGTTATTCGCTCTGGAGGGGTAGTGTCCTAGATTCAGCGCTCCGGCGTCTTTTTGCCTTCTTATCACTCCCACCCACCATACACGCTCCCTTGCTCACTCACACACACACACACACACTAACGCCTTCACTAAGTATGTGTGTCTCTCCTCCACACACTCTCAGTCTCTCTCACTTTCCCTTTGTGTCCATTTCACTTTGTCGTACCTCTTGTTTGCTTCTTTTTCTTTCACTCTCTTTTCCATTCTCTTTCTCTCTCTCTCTCTCTCTCTCTCTGTGTCTCCATCCTCTCCATGTATCTTCCCTCCCCCCTCGTCGGTGTTGCACTCTCTCCCTGCTGTCGTCCAACAGCTCCAATCCTGGGCAGGAGTCGCCTATGGGCTCAGTGACTGTCCCCGGGCAAGACCAGACTAGAGATCTACCACATGGCGCCTACTGCAGCATTAATCACCATCACTAGCAGCCCTAGCAGCCAGGAAAGAGAGGAACAGAGGGAACAGTCAGAGACCGAGAGAAAGAGAAGCGAGGAAGAAACAGAGAGTGAGAATGATAAAGACAGAGTCAAAAAAATGAAAGTTGATTGTCATATACTTATGGAAGTTAGCTCAGTTAGCCCACTTCTAAACTGAACTTCTGAGTAAAGAAGTTGCAGAAATATAATTCTCAATGAGACCAGTCTTACACCACAGCAGAGGTAACCAGAGTGCAAATAACATTCTATTGCATCATATTGCTATTGCTATCTTCATCCATCTCTTCATCTGTCAGCTAGAGCCCATCGGTTTGTCTGCCTGTCTGTCTGTCTGTCTGTCTGTCCCTATGTGGGTTAAGGTTATTATTGGTCCATTATTCCTTTATGTCTTTGTAGGTCATCTTCAACATTGTTTGTCTGTGTATATCATCTTGTGCCTATTTACTCCATCATCTCATGGTATGTAGGTTAGGCATTGACCTAGAGTCTTCTTCACTGGTTAGCTGACATTTTCTTGTTCCTTGGTCTGTTCTTGTTCTAATGTGGCTCTTGTGGCTTTTGTACCTTGTGGAGTGAAAGGAACTAATTAGGAGCTCTCTCCCACACAGATAATTAGAAAAGGCAGATTTTTTTTTATCTTAAGACACATGTAAACACCTACATACTCATAAGTAGAGTACATAGCATGAAAAAGTCAGTTATTATCAAGCAGACAGGATTCAGGTGGTGTTGAAGAAACAGAAACAGTTTCATCGTTACACTTCTGTGAAACCTGACCAGGACACAGCACAAAGTTCCTGGCCGGCTAAAGTCACCTGGCTCCCTCCAGGTACAGAATCAGATGAGGGCATTATCTGTGCTGATGTTGTACTGCCTCCAGAAAGCACAAAGTTTACCAGTGCAAAACCCCTGCCATGCTGCATAGGACAAAAGTGTTTCTAAGGCAAACAAAACTTACTCTATGATTGTCAGGCTGCCATGATGTTGACACATAATGTCAGATGCATGGTGAGGAGCATTGGGAGCACAAAGGGATGAAAAAGGAAAGACACTGAAATGGACAAAGGACAAAGAAGATGAAAAAAGAGAAAGAGAGAGAGAGAGAAGAAAGAGAGAATCCAAAACCCCAGAACAGAATATAAATTTAAACTCTGTCTCCACATCTGAAACGCAAAACAGGGTTTCACTGAAATATGGGACATACTCTATGCATATTATAAAGAAAAAAACATCTGGACACCAAAAGGGCAGAAATACGAGACTGTACCGGGAAATCCGGAATGTTTGGTTACACTTGAAAGAGAAGAAAGAGAGAGAGAGGGAGAAGCTGTGCTTTACAGGGATACAGAACATTACAATGGAGTAAAGAGGAACAACATGAGAGTTGGATGAGGAGAAGCGTGATGGGTAGAGAGAGAACTGAAAGGGCAGGAGGGAAGAGAACGGAGGGACTCTGACCCTGCTGGCACCAAAGACCTGCAGCAGCAACAGAAGCCAGCTGAACCTCCGTCCAGCTAATTGTGAGCTATTAGTCCGTGCATCTGAAATTACATGTCTTATTAAATACAGAATTCCAAATGAGCCACGTTAAATACAAAAGTACTCCCCTTTTAATGAAGCTAATTTATATGGAAATGAGGCATAATCCTCACGATTCAGTGGGAGATTTATACTTATTGAACATTGGTGGCATGAAGAGGAGGGGGAAAGAGAGGGAAAAGAATGTCCGGGAAATGCCTCCTTTCCCCTTTTCTTTTCTTACCCCCCTCTTTTTCCCTATATACACACACATACACACTCACACTTTCTTTGCAGAGTTGTAGCGTTTGTGACTGGTGCTGAGCTACTGCCTCCATGTTGCTGATGGTGCAAAAACTGAAGCCGATGAAGGGGCGCCAGGGTGGGGTGGAGTTGAGATGGAGATGGAGGGGTGGGGGGGGGGGGGGGGTATATTTGGAGGTGGGTGGGAAGGCAGGGGTGCACAGAACACTGGAAAATGCAAAGAGAGAGTGTGTGAGGGGGCTCGAGAACTGAGTGCAAACACAAACACGCACACTATACAACAGAAAGGGGAGTACCACTCACTGGTCGGGAATGAATGAGACTGACAACAGAATGATAAAGGTTACTGTAAACACACACACACACACACACACACAAGTGTCGGCATAATACATCCATGCACACATACAGCCTATACTGAACAATACGCGCCTAGGCAAAATCTCCAAGTCGACCACATTCATCAACGGTCTTCACCATGAGACAAAGCAATTTCAGAATTTTGTCTGCGATAATTTTTCATCCTCTTTTCTTCTTCTTCCTCCACCTCTGTCTCTCCTTTTCTCTCTCTCTCCCTCTGTTTCACTGGCGGCGCAGACGAGTGGCAGTCTGTTGATTTATTAATGCAGCAGCTGGATGCAGTGGGCCGTGCCAGGCAGGAACCAACTCTCCTTCACGGCTCAAGAGCTCCCTCTACTGGCAGACACAAGCAGTCGTAGTCAGGCACCATTACTCACACAGTGGCAGTCCTCCCTAACCTGGACGTTTGAAATCTCAAAGCCAAACAGAGATGGAGAATGAACAAGCATTAAAATCAGTAAGGGGTTTATACTTGGTGGGGGTGGGGGGTAAATAGGATTCGGCCGCAGACTCTAGACAGTAAAAGAAATAACAACGCTGGATACTCGAGATTTAAACAGAAGGTGATTGATGACAATTTTTGACAGTGGAAACCCCTTTTCTTTAGCATAAAAAGTACTAATACTATTAATGGTAAGGACATTCTATATTGACATGCAGCACCAATCTACAATACATCACCAGGAGAACTGTGATGTTATAGAGGTGAGGAGAGAGACGCTTTTCAACACACTCGAAAATGTGGCATCAAACAGCAAAAACAACAAGGCCCAAGATTAAACAAAAGTTTAATTCAAACAGAACATAAACAAAACATCAACAATCACACAGTTTTGCATAAATACATACATTTTAAAACTCCTCAGTCAAACAAGAATTTCTGATTGTTTTTCTTACAAAATCAATATATTTTAACATGGAAGCAAGCATCTACATAGAAAAAAACAGTGCATATGCAAAGCACAAGATAAAGAACATAAGTTAAAAAAAATCAGTATACCAGCTGTGAGGCCTGTGAAAGCTTTGGTGCAATTCTTATACATTTTCAACACTCTGTGAATGATGCCGCTCAAATGGTGTCAATCTCCATTTTCACATCAATAGTTTAGACTTCATCTGCAAAAAGGATGATCTATAAGGAACTTATACAGACTTGTGTTCAGATGTATTCAGTCGTGCTGTTTGTAAATTTATGTTTCACAGATTACATATGATCAAATATATTCATTCACACTGGTGTTACAAACAAGGACAAACTTCATCAAGCTAAACTTTTAACGTGTCCATTTGTCTTTTCCTTTCCCACTTCTGGCCCAAAACACAGTGACAAACCAATAATTTGCTTTGCGTGGACACAGCAAATGACAAAAACAATGACAAAAACAACAAAGAGAGACTTAACAAGGAAAATCAATGCAGTTCATTTGGCTTTACTACCTGGCAGTGACATTCTGGTTTCTTTTCCCCTAACGACAAATCAACTTGGCATGAAAACATGCCCACTGACTGCTTCACTTCTGTGTGTAGTCGTAGACTTTCACAGCATTTTTTAATTTTCCTCTTAGCTTTTTTGGACCCACACTTCCATAGTAGCACGCTTTCACACATGGTATAAAAATAAACTCAAAATCTGTAAGGTGGCAAAACAAACATAATTGTGTGCTAAATAAACATTGAATTTTCTACAGTTACTTTGAGCTCTATAAAAATAGCTTTTCAAAAATCTGACAAAGGATTCTGAACAGTGTCTCAATATATTTATCTATACATTTCTTTTTCTCTTCTCATTTTAGTCTTTGAAGTTTCCCCTCAAACATAGACAACGTGTTTTGAAAACAAACAAACAAAGTGGAATCTGCTGCTCCTTCCCTCCTCTGACTTGCCATGTTTGTCTCAGAGTGTCTTTTGGAGAGATCTTTGTCTATTTGTTGTGAAAATAACAGATCTAAAACCAACAACAGAGGGCCAGAGCTTTCTTCACATTTGCCAAACTGCCATCATTCCCAAGTCTGACCAAATAAGGTGACTGCTCGTGTAAGAGGAGGGCGCTCAGTGTTTTTCCCAAAACACACTGCATTCTCCAACCTGTCTGTCCATCTTACTTGCCTGCCTTTTTGTTAACAGGATAAAGACAGCCAATTGCTACCCTAGTCTCTTCCGTCTTTCTGACCACCCTCAACACATGTCTAGACCATCATACAAGTTTTTTTTCATAAAGGTGGGAACAGCAGACAGGGACGGGTGGAGGAGGGCTAAAGGTGGCGATGTCAAAATCACTGGCAAAGAGCAGCAGCACTCCTTTACATGTTTTGGCAAGTAATGGTCATGCAACATTGCATTCTGACAGAGGGGGATTGTGTTGTGTGTGTGTGTGTGTGTGAGTGTGTGTGTGTTTCTATGTTATAATTGAAAGATGTTTCAGATTACCCTCTACCAATCAAATTTAGTGACTGTAAAATCAAAAGCAAAAAAAAACAACCAAAAAGAGCAAAAGAAAAAAAACATTCCAGTTCTCTTGCAGTCCATTGCAAAACAGACATATCCAACTGGTTCATGCACAGGCCAACACATGCAAACATGCGTGTGCACACAAGTGCACACACCCACACATACACACACAGTCAGACAGTCACATACTGTAGATTCCAAGTGTACAACAGCAAACACAAAGAAAGACAAATAAGAAAAACGGGACAAACATAATGACCTTGAGGGCAGTGCTCCATAAGCTATCATACTCAACATGGGAATACACAGGAATACAGTATTAAAAAATAAACTCAAGTGTGGTCAAAGCACAACAGAATCAAATTGAACAGGATAGAGCTATTTTAAGGACACTTGAAGACAGATTGTATCATTTGAAGTAAGCCTAACCTAGCAATGCCCGTACCATTGTTAAAAGGTGAAAAGTAACAAAACGGGAGTGTACAGAAATCAACCCAAGCACACAGTACTACTCCAATGTATAAGAAAAGGCCACACACAATGTGCTGCTGCGATACTCCAAACTCATAAGATCAATTCAAATCTATTCTTTTAAGGAAAAAAGAAAGAGAGATAGAAGACTGAGAACTTTCTCATCACTTAAGCATCTCCAAAGGGTGGGTGTATTATGTTTGCTGTTGTACACGTTTGACGAACATGCTATTACAGGTTAGGCCAAATAATCTTAAGTCCAAGTGAATTGCGAAACAATATTTATTTTTATTTAAAAAAAAAAAAACTCAAATAATTCAACCTACAGTGAGTATTTGAGTACTTAGTACCTCAGTATCACAGGCCAACATTATCCTGTCTAGAAAGCAGTTGCTGATTTGGGCTACTCGGCCACATTTTAATAACACTGTTTAGTGATACACCTGGCCAAGTAATCTTTGTGTCGTCACTACACCACAGGTTAGGGTGTGAGGAACACTCAGCTAACACCAGACACCCGGTCTGTTTTTCTGCCTTGCTGTCACTGGGTGCAGACTTGAGGATGCAGATATCTCACCTTTGAGGACCATAGTAACCCGATTCACAATACACATGATGGAAAAATGCAATCAGAATCAGAAAAAAAGATGGCCTGTTGCACACCAGAATCACCAACACTGATTGGACTTGCCATTTAGACTTGGCTCTGAAGTCTATTCTGACTGGTCATTGATAGGAAAGAATACAGACCATGCACTCTCCTTTATGTTTGTGATACTTACAACAGAAACAATCAGGTCATGATAAGGTCATGAAAAAAAAAAAGACAGACACACCCATCTGATTCAGGCAATTTCCCTGACCCATCTACTTGCATAGATGAAGTCAGAGACAAGAGAAGACTGCATATTCAAAAAAAAAAAAAAAAAAAAAAAAAAAAAAACAACCCAATGCTGCTTTGGTGCCACTTGTTTTCATACACAACCTATCCAACAGGCAAAGCCCCGGGACCCTTATCTACTACGCAACTGCACCAGAAACAGAATCCAAATAAGCAGGACAAAGGGAGAGCCCCAACCTGTGTACATGTGTGGTGACAGGCACAGCGATGGGTGCCGAGTAGTGTGTATATGCTTTGTACCGCATCACTCCTTCTCTGTGGTTTTGTGTGTTTTGGTTCGTTCATTCCCCTCCCCAGTGACGTTTGTCAGCGTTCTCATCTCAAACAGTCTTATGAAGAGGGAGAGAGGGCTGCAGCCACTGACCAACAAGAGAGATGAGAGCCTCTGACACTCCCCCTAGAGGACGACCCCAACCAAAGCCTAAGCAAGAGCTTGATGCGTTTTGAAGGACATCGCTGGTCCTTCATATCTATCCCACAGTACTTATCTCCTTCCTCCACAAAATATAAAAAGACACAAGATCCCCCTAAATGCCTACCTGCTCACAATTTTAATACCGCTAGGCTGTGACGCTGGCAGCTGGTGGTCTTTGCTAAACAAAACACCAAGCTTTTTTTTTCAGCCAAAGAATACATTAGAAAATGAACTCATAGTGCATTCTGAAGAATAAAATAAAAGAAACAAAGAGAAATGTATGAGAAGAACCACAGTTGAACTTTCTCACAATGATTAAGGTTTTTCGTCTGTGTGGTGAAGTGGTTTTCGTTGTGACGGACAGCAGGACTACCTTGCTTTTTTGTTTTCAAAGAAAAGTTAGGCTGCAACAAGGACAGGAGCCTTCTCCTCCTCCGCATCAACAGTCTCTGGACCTCTACGAGGCTTTCGATTTTCTCGCTCTGGGCGATGTCTTGTCATCTGGCTTCATCACTCCGTTTGCAGAGCCACCTGAGCAGGACAAATGAGGGGAAAATGTATCAACCATTAATTGGTTCACATCAATCTAGTGAGATATCACAGCTTTATTTTCCCCATTGTCATCCTTATGCATAATAGACAGACAGACAGACAGGCAGACAAACCGATGGGCTCTAGCTGACAGGCTAATAAAGCCAGTCTCATCACCTGAGGAAGGGCTGCAGCAGACCAAGAGAATTAGTCTTAGTGTCTTTGGACCATTTCCCAAACTGTTGTTGCTTAAAGCAATAGTCCTTTTCACCATGACGTCCAGCCAAATCATAAAGGTTCTGAGGTTGTTTTTTTTTTTTTTAAAACATTGGTCGAATTCTGGCAGAGTTAGCGGTATATGCAGAATGGCTTAGTGTAGTTACTGAAAGAAACTACACTGTATCTTGTAAATGATCCTACTAAAAATGCAGTGAATTATACACATTCTACAAGTAGGGACTGTACTCATAAAACAAGCAAGTGGAAATTTTGCAAGTACACCAGAAATGTATTAAAAATGACACTTGCCAGATGGCTTGAAGTCTGCTGCTAAGTCCCTCCAGAACTTGTACACTGGTAGGACCAGGAAGCCAGCAGGGAACATCATTAAAACCCCACGCATCCTGCTTACACTTTATTCAACCTCCTCCCCTCCAGCAGGCACTACACAGAAGAACAGGTACTTTCCCATTGCCATCACTCGCCTGAACTGCTGATAAGTTGGGTCTGCAACTGTGACCATTCATTATCTAACTTGATTCTTGATCCTACACAGTTACTTACACTTTATATGCTTTGCAATGCATATTGTGCTCTATACTGCTGATACATGCATGCATAGATACATGCCTATAGGTATATTGCTGTCACTGTTAAACAATATGTGTCTATGCATTTTATAATTTTACTTGACTATTAAGTGTACAGGGGGAAAACATTTATCAAATCAAATTCTTTGTGAATGCAAATATATTTGGGAAATTTGGGTAAAAACAGATTTAGACTTTGATTCTGAATGAATGAATGAATGAATGAATGTCTTTTATTGTCATTGTCACAGGTACAATGAAATTGAGAGATGTCTCTGGTCAGTGATTCTTATTTGGTGGCGCAGTATCAACATAATTTTTATGATTTGAGGAAAAGTGCATAACTCCTCAGCAAAACTTATTCAAGAAAAGGGGGAAAGCTAGTGAGTTCAACACTTCATTGAATCAAACTGGTAACTGAAATTATTTATCCTTAATATTTAAAATACTTTTTAAGTGTTGACCTTTACACGGGAATAGAAACAGACTTTCCCCCAAATCACAAAAAATAATTCAATGGTCAACGCAGTGCCAGCTTTGGCAGCAGGGAGTGCAAGCCATCATGCAAGTGTTATTTTCTACAAACTTCTTGTGTACTTACCAATTTACAATGTTTCATAAATACAAACATAATTTGCCCTATTGTAGAATTTTGGTATAAATCCATGCATTTTTAAAGGGGTAATTTACGTGAAGTTTCAATCATGACTGCCTTAAGCTATTTGGAAACATGGCCAATTTCTGAAAGTAAAAAAAGTCTCGCAATAGTATACAGCAGTCTCTTCTCTGACTGTTCCTCTGCTCCCATGAGCTTCCTCCTCTCTCCTTTTTGTGCCACATACAATTTGTCTATCTTTTTGGTTGGGTGTAGTCTTTGGGGGAAGTGCTCAGACAGTAATAATTTGTGGAATAGATAGGTCAGTAACTGTTAGGAATGTGGCTATTAAAGATGCCCATAATGTTTTGTCAGGAACTGGAAGAGTGGGTTACAAGTGATCATGAGATGATCATAAGACACGCAAGGGTGTAAAGCTGAGTTATTTTGCTGTTAAATAGTATAATGGGCCTTCCTCTTCTGCTCATAGCTTGGATCACGGCAGCTCGTAGCCACTAAGATCTATTGTTCTTGGGAAACTGACACCAGATCATTGGACAAAACGGTAAAACATTTTGCAATACACATGCTGATAACTTTGTGACAAAGCTATACGCCCCCCCACTCGCCTCACCTCGAGATGCGTCCTTCTTGGAGGGCTTCATCTTTGGGCTGACGCTCTTCTTCTTGCTGGCTTGATTCTGGCTCTGCTCCCGCCACTTCTTCAGCTGAAAGTTGATGAATTTCCACATCATCCAGGCCTGGGTCAGACAGATAGCCGACAGACACGTCATCCTGAAGGACACAAGGAAAGATAGAAGACAGAGGGGCCGAGGTCAAGTCCACTCATAAAGGTATAGTATTATAGAATCATTTCTCAGCTTCATTTTTAAGATGAATCAACTTATTACAGATGATAGCAAATGATGGCTTTCTTGAATGCCCTGATAATTTGATAGAGCCTAATTGTATTTATTATGTTGTTCAGGCAACGTAACTGTTAAAAAATGATCAAGGCGGTGGGGGAGTTCTGGCTAATGCACAGAATACCTTTGAGGCTGCACTCAAAGCCTTTAGTATGCAGAACTACTCTTTGTCTGTTCATCTCTTCATATCTGGCAGACAGGATAATTTGTATTTCGAAACGTATGTGTTTGCACCTATATTTGCATTGCATGCAACTCACATGCAAAGTGCTTTTAAATGTACAGTATCAAATGACAAATGTGAGCACAAAATGAAATGTGTCAAATCGGTAAAGTATTGTGAACATACTGGAACCGTTTTGCATTTTGTTATGTGCATGGTGTACCAGGGATGGTATTCTCACAACACAGTTAGTCATACTACAGCAGGCCTAAAGAGTGCTCTATGTGAAGACGGAATTTATTATTAAGGTCACGCATAACTCAGTTTACCTTTATGACTGCAAGACTAGCAATGGGCCTTAAAACGGTTTAGGGCGACTAAGTCAATCCAAAAAGATAAAGAAGTTTATGATGACACTGCATCCAGAAAAAAACACATGCTTTCATTCCCATCAGATGAAATATGTGAGAGATCCTATCAGAATATTGTACACACACATCAGTGGACTACATGAGAGGGGAGAGATAGGGGTGGGGAAGTTGCAGTTTGAGCTTGTTTAAGAGACTTTCGTCTTGAGAGAGGACCCTTCCGCTGCTCCTGCATACGTCTTAATCTGAAGCAGACCCTTCCTGTCTCTATGAGTGATGACACCTCGTCGTGACAAATCACAAGACACTCTGAAGATAACACTGGTATGCTGATAACCAAGCTCAATGCATCAGCCGCTTTTACAACACTTCACATCGTGCAAAAGGTCTGACGACAAGACATAGGCATTCGTTCCACGGGGGCGGGATTACTGTCTGCTTCAAACCAATCAATACTGTTTGGTTACTCTTTGGAATCATTTGAAATCAACGCTACTATTTTCAGCCCTCTGTTAACTGATTGCCCATCGTATAATCTAACCGGTCATCTGATTGAGCTGCTGAAGGTAAGTAAGTCAAATTTACCGTAAGCACTGGTCAGCACTAGCCTAGCTAGTGATAACAATGGAAATTCGACTAAAAACCTAAAGCACTGGAGTCAATTCTGCAGTTGCACCCATCACATCAGAATCTTGCCAAATTGCTCCCAGAACTCTCTTTGGTCCTGTTTCTAATACTGTGTCACATTCTCAACAAGCCAGGGCAACCAAATTACCAGATTTTGTCAACCTAGCTGACAATTCGACAATTTGAAGGCCCTTCAAATACTGATAGAAACACAATGGGTGGTAACCTTAGGTGGTGAGGTGTGGAGAAGGTGTGAGGTGAGCAGTGAGAGAGCAAGCAGGCTTGAGGGGTCACCCACACACTTGCCTGACAGTGAGCACATTGAAGTTGCCCTGGGCCAGGGAGAAGCCCTGGTTGTCGGTGCGCGAGAGCCCAAAACCGAAGGTGAGCACAGAGAGCGTGAGGGTCAGGAGCCGGGCAATCACGAACAGCAGAGCCCAGAGGGTGAACCTGAGGAGAACACAACACACACAGCCATCAATCCACTGAGCATCCATTAACAGTAGATGGGCATATGTTTTGATGTGAAACAGCAGCATAGCATTTCTACTCCCATAATAGGCTGCCTGTAACACTATTGCTGTACTTGTATACAACTAATAAATCTATTTGTTTACAAAAGAGTGACTTAAAGGGATAGTTACCATTTTCCACATCCCCATATTTGCCCCAATTCCTCTTCAAACAGAGTCTCAGTATTTGTACAAAATGTCCATCAACTATTGAATCCAGCTTTCACTCACAACAGACACTTTTAAGCAGTAAAGCCAGTGGCCTGTCCTCTTCCATATTCACTATAAAGCGTCTGTCCACATTTTCACATTTTTTTCTCCTGGCCTCTGTCTAGACTCCCTACCTCACCCCACCTTTATCACTTCCCCAGGCAGCCAGCTGTCCTTCTTTCACACTTGTTGCTGTCGGTAACAGCCTGGTCTTACAGCAATGCAGGCCCAAGGGTGGTGAATAGCCTAACCAAAGAACTGAGAAAGTCAGACGTGGAATGGAAAACCCAAAATATGAAGTGGGAGTGCGATTCTGAGGCATGCTTTCAAAGGTTCTTGATGTCAACCGGTTCTGTTAAAAGTGCTTTAAACCTGGTTATCTACTGAACCAGCGCACATTTCCACAAGTTTTGAACAAAACATGGTATCAACACCTGGGGTGTTACAATTACAATAGTCAATTCCATGCATAAAGAAAATGGGCTTTAGTAGCTCTTTAATACCAATTAACATCAGCTGCACTTAGGCCTGATTCTCTGATGGTGATGACATGGTATGCCCACTCTGTTTTGGTGGATGGAAAATAACATTCTTTTGTGTTGAACTTTCTTTTTGGAATGGGAATAGTACTGGTTCTCTGTGGGTCAAAGTAGACCGTTTGACAGACACTGCCTCTGAAATGATATCAGGGTATCTGGTCAAACATATTCTGGTCTGTTGGTCTGCATTTCAATATATTTGAACTTTGTCCTTCATTTACAAGTGTGCTTCCATCCACTCACTGCTGAAGCAACTGCAAATATATTTTTCATGAAATCACACACACACAGGCAAACAGCAGTAAACCAGTTTCTATGCTGCGATGTACACCACTGCAATGGTTTTTAGTAACTGTTACTGTAATCAAGAGGGAGCATGACTTTCACACTAAAGTACAATATAATGCTATGCTTTTAAAATATGCTCAGATCAACTTGTTTGGACATACATACCCTTTCTGCTTGTTCTCATCACTGAAGTAGAAGAGGCGTGAGGCGTGAAACAGCAACTCCACCAGGTAGTGCGGTACCAGCAGTACCAGGCCCAAGCGGTGGAGACTGACAGGAAGAGCAAGACAGGAAATGACATCGCATGACATCAAAAGAAGATGCCAATAGTCAACCTAACCATCATCTTTTGTTTTACATTTACATTCAATTTCCCTATTTTTTTTTACCGTATTTGATTTTCAGGTAACTGAGACATATGCAGTTGGGTTATGCAACAGTATCTTGTTTGTCCTTACTCAATTCAAATAAAAGAAAAACTGATTTAACTGAAACACACATTCAAAAAACATGATTTTTGTTTATTTTAAAAAGAAAATGGAAAAGAGCTCTTCACAAACTCTAAACACTTACTTTAAGACATAGGCACCTGTGATGTGAAAAATGTAAAGGCAAATGTAGTACAACTGGCGTGGGATGTCTTCCTAAATAAAAAGAAACAGGTATGTTGTGAGTCACCTGTATTTTTAAGAATATTTTCATCACAACATTCAGATATGCACAGAAAATATGACCAGATATTGAAATTATTGCAGCCTAGTTTTAAAAATTACTTACCTTTCTGACTTTTTGAAAGTACAACTCAGGAAGAGCATGGAACCAGTAGGCGATCTGACAAATATAGAAGAACTTCACCTGAAATCTGCCCCCAAAAAACATCAAAACACACATAAAAAAAAATAAATAGGGGGTCTTGTAGACTGATAAAGGACAGGACAGCATACACACATACACAGACTAGTCTATGCCTGCTATTATTGCACTGGGTAGCTTAGGTGCAGAAACATTTTTATCAGCCTCTGGGGGCACACACACACACACACACACACATAAATACACAAATATGTCCAAAAACGTCATGAACCGATCAAACCAATTAAAGGTTAAATCTGAGTTCAGGGCTTAAAGTTAGGAATTCAGTCTGTATAACCACAATATCCATCACCCCAAAGTAAGGAAAGGGTGACACTACATTACACTGAATCCTTGCACTCCTCTTAACGTCAAATGAACTTGAAGCTTATGTTTCTGTCCAAACACAGAGAGAGAGGCGCAAAAACATATTGAGGCGCAAAAACACATAAAAGGGAGGCATAAAATCTGCCATTATGACACTGCATTCCTGCTGAATGTCTCGAAAGAGACGCAGACTTCATTGATATTATGCAAGACATACGTTGCAAACATCAGAGGTATTTATTCTCATGGTCACAGCCTAAAATTTGACAAATGCATAAGCAGAAAGCCCACACTCAGGCACATAAACGCATGCCTTTGCACAAGACACACACAGGCAACCCAGAAGCATTCCCATAGTCATCTCTCTCTCTCTCTCTCTCTCTCTCTCTCTCTCTCTCACACACACACACACACACACACACACACACACAAACCACAGACATCTCTCCCCTGCATGTGAGAACAATCCCACCATGAGTGTGTGTGACTGCCGTCACATGACTCAGCACTTACGCCATGTGAGTGTGAGGATAGCCTTCCCACAGGAACGTTGGGTTGGTCACAAACTCCTCCTGGGGGGGAAGAGCAAGAAAAAAAAACAACAACATTCATGCAGGTTCAGAGTTACCGCTGTGCTCCAAAGAGGAAACCCTGTAACAGTCAGCACTTGGCATTTTCATCCAAAATGTTTCCAGCAGATCTCTTTCTATGTCTAATCTCTGTCAGTACTCTCCAAATTCTGAACCAATGACCTTGCAGATTTTTAAGCCACATTTGCATACTGGTTGTCTGGCTCTACTCCAATTGGATACATGATGTGATTTTAAGAATCCATAGGCTATATAAGGAATGTACCATCTAATTTCAAGTTTATTCAGAATGTCTGTGCATTATTACAATTCAGAAAAAAGAAGTCACTGGCTCGTACACATTTAAGACACTCCTGACATAGCAGGATGTAAATGTTGTGTTGGCTCAAAGTACATAATACACTATCTATTACACGGGAGAACCCCAGTGATTTCTAAACTCTTCAACAGAGATGTGTACTGGACCAGGATGAACGAACACAAGACCATCTCTAGTTCCATGACTAGCACCTATTATTACACCTGTTTGTAAAACTGTAGATACTTTATTGAGTTCAACAGGACTTCTCAATGTTCTACCGTCTGATATTTTGCAATAACAGGCATTGCTGTGTATTGAGTGTAAGCACAACTTTTTGCCAAAGCCATTACCAAACTTAATTATTAAGTACTTTAAAAGTAATGATGAACAATGCTTTGTTACCATGTTCTTAATATGTTCATCAGGTAGCCATGTAATATGCTGTGTGTGGGGATCATGCATCACTCTGTTGGAGACATTATCTTTTACAAACAGAGGCCATACACAGGAGAGACTTCAGCAATAAAGCTGGTGGAAGTGCTTCTGCACCCCTAGTCCCCTTACCGCGGTCAGGATGCTGCATCCCCATACAAAAGAGAACAGGTAGAAGGCAGCCAGCTGTCCAGATTCATTAAACTTGCTGTGCTTGGTCTTAGACAGATGTAGCCGCCGATTGATTTTCTGTAGAGTGCAAAGTAAAAAAATGGTTCAAGCCACAGATCTTAACCTCTTTTTGCTAGTAGGCAAATGTTATAATAGTATAAATCTTCAATATAAACACAACAAGCATAGGGCAATAATTGCCCAGTAATGACAACCTCACAAACCATACAGTAAATCCCTAAATTTTTCCATACATATCCAATATCCACTCTGATAGGAGGGTAGCCCTTACTAGAGAACAGAAATATAAGCCATTTATACAGGATTACAAGGAAGGGACAGGAAAGGTTTTCTCTGAAAAGACCCAACCAGAATTAAAAAGCCCCAAGTCCCTATCAATTTTTGACTTGATCTGGCATCAGAAAGAAATTCTAACTGATCTTATTGGCATATGGAAAATACACAATGTGTATTTTTGTTATTTTTTTTCTCTCTCCATCACTCTCATTTCTTTTCCTCCATATCAGTTTAAAGTGATTGGTCACTTACATCAAGCACATACTCCTGGATCAGTGCATGAAGTATAACAGCAATAAGAAGGTAGAAAAACACAGTAGCAATGTCTTTGGGTCCATACTGATATAGCACCAAAGGCTCTGGCCGCTCATCTGTATTAGATGAAAAGAAAAAAAATAATCTGCAATCACTTTTAGAAGATTTACTCTGTTTTATTAAGGTGAAAAACGCAGACAACATATCTTGATATCACAATTGAAATACTTGTAATCTAAACTTACCAAGACTTTGAGTGACATTGTACTGGACTGTTATAAACATAATTGCAAACTTTGCCGTCACCTGCAAGATAAGATTAACAGTGTTCATATGTATGGTTCATACAAGACTCATATCTCACAATGAACATGGACTGTCTTTTCATAACGTTACCTGACTACTTATAATTTAGGCCTCCACCTCACTACGATGCTACCCCGCTGTCACTTTAATGACTGCAAGATCTAACCAAAGGCTTGTCGCATCAGTGCCCCGATGCAATGCTATCCTCTACTCGATCGATCATTCAGGTAATATACCCCTGGTTCGAAAACTCGAAATCAAAGTCAAATTCAAAACAAAAACATAACTTGGGAAAACCCTACACGCTAACGTCACGTTAACTAACAAACGTTTCGTTGTTGCATAGCTGTTTCAATCAACTCTACAATTCACCTTCCACTGTATACATTTAACTGACAAGAGAGACCTACTAGTTAGCCAACCCCTAATAAAAAAAAGAGTGGGCAATGGCAGGTAACTTAGCAGCTAACATGTCCAGTTAGTTAGCTAATAAGTTTGCTCTAGAGTCAGCTATGCTAGGTTGTTATGGTTGTTAGAACAATAGCTTATTGTTGACAATGTTATTATTGGTTATTACAAGGTCAAATATTGATTGACGAAAGCTTAGTTTAGATGAAAGCGTAAGCTAATATTACAGCTAGGTGTACTGTTATTTGGAGCTAGCTAGTTGACAAGAGGCCTGCGTTGCCTGACAGAGCTGTTGGACCTGCAGGGGGTATCGCTTCAAAACATCTGTGCACAGCTGTCAAACAACCCAGCTCCCGCTGAAATAGCTGCTTTGGCAGGTTATGTTTCATACCTCAAACATTAGACCCAGCAGAATGATCATCGCCACACATGAAACCATATCCGCGTGATTCTGGATAACAAACTCGTGGCTCAACACCGGCGGACTCTTGTTCTTCTTTCGGAAACCCATTGCTAAAACGCCTTCCAAGAATAAGTCTCTCGTCTTGATGTAATGTCCTCTGTTTAAGACACTTAAGCCGTGTTGATGAGTCTGTTCCTCCGATCAGAATGAACCATAACATACATTCAGATTTGCTATCCACCGACACTCAGTATATCCTCGTATCCTCCCAGTTTCTATCGTAAAGACTCATGACTGGAGAGGCGGCGCAGGCAAAATGAACTGAAGCGCAGGAAATTCCGCGCCCCCAGTGGACTATTACTAGGTTTGTCGATCTGTAATCTGACCATCCCTTTACAAAACATAACGAAGCATTTTTACAGTTTAGATTTACTATTTGAATCGAATGAAGTACGAAACAATACTAATTGTAATAGTTTGTGATCGAAAATACAATCCCACAATTTTTTTTTTATATTTTTTTGTCTGTGGTTTCAACTGGGGATTGTGTGAGTGTCTCTCGAATCGATAGGGGGCGCGTAAACATTACACGCTTCCGGTATTTGAACACGACGAGAGTCCGTTTACTGGGAGCCGGTCCACTCTGTTAACTTGTCTTCAATCTGTTGAAATTCCGCTAGTTTTGCTGTTGAGCAAGTGAAAAATGAATTGTGGCCTATGGAGCTAAGCGGCTAAAACTCGTTGTTGTCACAGTTGACAACTTAATTTCGTAATGTACGTTGTGGTAGTAGCTACCTGATTATAGATTTTCCACTAGAAATTAAATAAAAAGCGACTCATGTCCTTTCTGCTTTTCATAGGATGGGCTGCTTTCCGCGTAACATGCTAACATTTAGCTAATTCACTTGCTCGGGAGAGCCCTCTCGTTGCAGTACCACCCGGAAGGATTCTGAGTGAGTGATCGTAGCACGGATCGTGTACCCACAGCTCTGGCTGATGCTTATCCGTGGCCCGCCCATTAACGGGGGCTTCGCCGTCGACACAAACAACCACCAACATTAAAAATTCAGGATGCCTACCGATAATTATTCTAGTCAACCAGTGATGGAAGAGGTTTCGTTTTTTTCTTATTGTCCGATTAAGTCCACTTATTTTTGCTAACCATCTCACCAGAAGCCATTTTACACCACGGCGTGGTTATTAACATAATACTGTTGATCTGTAATCATATGTACTGGGCTAATTTGGTGAATGTAATCCGGGTGAGTAGAAACAGAGACCGTTCTCCTGGTTGAGGTCTAAATGCAACATTCAAGATGAGGATCCATGTCCAAAACGGGATGTGGAAAGAGCAATATACAACGGACGTTACATCGTAACACATTTTATTGCGTTTGCAAAGACATTAAAAGTAGTCGTTAACACCAGACCACTTCTTAAATATCTACTGAAATTTGCCTGCCCACCCCATCTTTCATCTTGAAATGACTGGCAAAGGCAGTAGCACTGGCACCTGAGTGAAGTTTCTGGTGATTCACTCATAACGATTATCTTTTTGTCCTGCAGAGGTCAGCATTGTGCCTTTCAATCTTGTGCTAGCGAAGTTGGAGTAGGCCAAAAAGCCTACTACGAGATCATGTGGTGAGTGTTGTCATTGTCGATTAATCTTTTAGCTCTTAGCAGCCTATTCACTCTCAGTAGGCCTTATGGCTAGGTTAAACACACTGTAGACAATAGTCAAGTGCCTTCCAACTAACAATCAGCAGGATGTATTTTAATAATAGTTGTATGTATGTGTGCGAGGAAGGGAGAGAAGCCTAGATCTATAATCAATGTAAATTTAAGGACTTTGCAAAGATGGTGTGAAAAATGTCCTCAAAACTATTATTAATCATTGCTACTGAAATGAGGACATGGCTTGAATATTAATGGACATTTCAAAGTACCTTTTGCACTTTTCATTTATTATTTATTCAGTTGCATCTGTTTGGCTTTTTTATATCCTTGATGATGAAAATTGAGAGAGGTCATTCACATTATGTTTGCTGGTGTTATTTTTTCATACAGTGTTTACATCTGTCCTCTGATTGCAGGAACAGAGGGAGGGCTCAGAAGAAAATGTCCTCGGCTCAACATGGAGGCGACATGAAATGTACAAGCCTCATTTTACCCTTTATATGAGTAAATACACTCCTACAAACATAGGAAACGGTGGATGCCCTATGTAGGCATCTTCATCCACTTTTAAATTAGTATTTTGTTTGTGAAAACATGAATTAAATGTGATATTTTGTGATCTGGGCCTAGCTCTCACTCACCACTCTCCCCGTGCTGTCTCTCGCTTGCTCTCCTAGCTGCCCCTGCCAGCAGTGAACAAAGATAATTACTCAGGAAATATTTCAGCCAATCAGCTGCAGCCTTACATGCTGCCTGGGATAGAGGAGCCAGTCACTGCCGAGCTACGATCAGACAGGCCCCGATCACCAAGCTTGAAGTGCTTAGCCCTCCCTCGTCTAAAGACTGAGACTGTCCTCCATGTTTTTTTTAGTATTGACATAAAACAGTGTCAGCCATGCATCCACAGAGGTAAGGTTGATCTTTGTTTTTCATTTTGTACCTACTCTCTTCTTCTTTGTCTTTCTGCCTCTGTGTTGGGTGTTTGTTCTCTCAAGTCCATGCTAAAATCCTGTGAGTCTTTCAGTTGGGCTTACTGAAGGAGGAGGGAGGGAGGGAGGGAGGTAAGGAAGGCCTCAGCTGAAGCCTGGCCTCCACTCACTAGCCAGGGTTAAGCTGGCTAAGGGCGAGGGGGACCAAGCAGAGGTTAAGGCCCGTGGCTCAGGGGGCTTCGGCCTGCACACTGTACAGGGGTCATGCTCTGGCCACTACAGCCAGCAGGGCTTAAAGGCTGAGGTGACCGTGGCAAATCATTTTTTCCTACTGGTCTGTTGTCTTCTCTTGTCTTGTCTCCACAACTCTGATACATAGCCAGGGCTCTCTCTCTCTCTCTCTCTCTCTCTCTCTCTCTCTCTCTCTCTGCTAGGGGGGAGGGGGAATTGGTTTTGGAGGGACGGGATGGGATGGGGGTTGGGTGGTGTACCTCTTTTGTAAGCTGATTGCTTGCTTCATTGTCTGGCTATGTCGCAAGCCAGGCTGGGGAGAAAATGGAGGCAGAGTAACAGATGCAGCTGTTGAAGCTCAGTATGAGGTCTGACTCAATGGACAGTAAATTTACATGGAGGGATGACTGGGGCTGGGGGAGGTGAACAAGGTGTTTGTGAGTGCTCAAAATTGCTTCTTTGTTTTTAATACTATTATTTCTTTTATTAACTCTACAAGAATGACATCATTCTTCACTGGAATGTTCATTCCTCACTGTTACCCTGTTGCCTTTCAGGCCCATCTTATAGTTCAATTTTTCACCTCATCTTGTACAACCCACCAGGCACAAGCACAAATCACTCCCTTAAGTGGCATGGTATTTTTTTTCCAACCATTTTTGTCACCTCATTACTGCCTGCCAATGCTGTCTCATGGGAGAGGAGGTTGGTCGAGGGTTTCTTGAGATGTTCGGCGTCCCTGCTCGTCAAGCTCGTTTTACCGTTTGACACTGTGTGTGGATTAAAGCAGACCTCTGTAACTAGAGACACCCCCCCCCCCCCAGCACACACACACACACACACAGACATACACACCACTAAAACATACATGGCCATCTTGGAAGCGCTGGGAACATTCCCTCGAGTAGAGCATGTTATGTTAGACCCTTTCTAATGTTAGCAGAAAAAGAGGAGCTGATCTTTTTACTACAATATAATGAAAGCATTTTTAATGAAACTGCTATTTTAACCATTTTTTGTCTATCCACACAGAAATGACGAAGGTGTATTTATACCAGGGTAAAGCACAGTGGGTTGTTTTTCCTCTGCTTTTTTTTCTCTCTCTTTGCCTTTCTCTTTCACTCTCTCCTGCTTCATTTGTATTCCAGCTTTGCCATGTTCAGACCCTCACTGCTTTGGAAATTCCCTTGAGAGGCAAACCTACCTACTGAGAGGCAAACCGCACTCAAGCAAATGCAGAAAGTCCCTTTTTAATAAATTTTATTTATGTAAATGCTACATGACTTTGAACCAGACCAGGATTTCTTCACTAAAATCAGTTGTGCACTCAAAATTATGCACATGACCTACGATCAAGTGCCAAATCATTTCAGCAGCTGATATATTTAGAGAATTACATCACATTATTTCTCCAACACAGCCTGTGGTGGGGGATGGGGGGATATGACTGCTTGCACAAATATATCCACACAAACCTGCATTCCCTTTGGCTCTGAAAGGCAACTACTGTCCTACCTACCAGAAAATAATTCCAACAACATACAATCATTTTGGTTTTGTCAATAATGATAAACCTGCTTGATGTTTTCATGCAGCCTCCACAGGGAATGAATTGATAGTCCTATCTCCTGCTGCGACTCAAAATACATTTAAGGTGAACCATTTTCTTTTTTTATGAATGTCATAATTCTGATTATATCAGGGGGCAGTGTCCTCAGAGTAGAGAGAAGGGCATTCAAGCTTTGCACATAAACCCAGAGGGTCTAGGATGTGCTTTTGTCAGAGACCTGTAATAGCATTTTGCTATCGGTGCTAAACCCATCAAGTCTTTTTCTCTTTTCACAAAGACTGGATCAAAATGAGTATGACTTCAATTTAACATGAATAAAAAGCACTGCATTGCAGCAAAATGTTTTCTGTGAGGGAGAGAGAGAGAGGGCAAAAAATGACTGTGCTATGTGGCACTGCTCAGCCAGCCAATCAGATTCTTCTGTGTATGCTCTCCAGCCAATCACAATGGCAGCTGAGGTTAAAGACTGACAAGCTCAGTGAGGGTAACAGTATGAGCAAGGGCCTTCTGGAAAATTCCATAGCCATCTTTGTTTCATCCCTTCCAACTAAATGTAAAGGCCAAGCTTGAAGAATTGCCTTACATATTCAGTGCTTTATGAGAAGGTATGCTGTCCATTTTCTGAATTATGTATACTAGTTTTGATATGGGCAGGGGTTGTTTGGGGATGAATGATTAAGAATAGCCCTGAAATACATTTGTTATTATGGATCTGTGTGTGTCACAAGACAAATTAATACTCTGTACTCTGTACTGTGTGTTGTTCAGAAGAAAGTTAGACTTGCAGTGCAGCCCAGTATGAGACATTTTGATGTATCTGCAGTGTTTTTATGCCTAAGCTTGATGGTGTATGTCTCGGGCAACCATCTGTGGTAGTCATACTGTCTTTCAGGTCATGGGGGCATGTGTTTTCTCCATCAACAAAACCAGTCAGCCGGAAAGCCGAGATGAATCCGTTCCTGTTTGCAACGCCACATAAAAAGATAACATCTTGCTGAAGCAAAAGGGAACGTAAAGATCTCGTTTGCTCTTGCGCATACTATGCGGCCATGATATTCCATTTTTCTTGTCTTCTCCTTCACAGTTAGTCCTGTGGGAATTTAAAATGGTGGAAATGGGTGAATGTCTTCCCTGTTTCTCTGTCTTTCTCTCTCTCTCTCTCTCTCTCTCTCTTTCTCTCTCTCCACCCCCCTCTCCCCTGTTAACGGAAAGCACTGCAGGCCTCCTGATCCTCTGCCATGGACGTGCCAGAGCCCGCGTCTGTAGCCCGCAGGGGAGGGAGGGAGGAAAGGAGGGGGTTGGTTTGTGTGCAGAGTGGGGGAGGGGAAACTGTGGTTTTCATTTCCTGTGAGGAGCAGAGAAACGAGAGATAGAAAGAGCAGGGGGAGAGAGAGAAAGACAAGGGTAAAAAAACAACCCTGCAGTTTACTCTGACTGTGGTTTGTATGTGCTGTGGTTGGTGTGTTTGGTACTATCACCAACCTGTTTTTTGTGTTGTTGTGGGGAAATTCTCAACACATTTCTCTCTCACTCTTTTTCTCTCTTTTTGGGAGGATGAGGCTGTGTACAGTTCAGTGAATTGGATTAATTCACATGGTGGTGTTTGCTTTTTTTCCCCCACCAAAGGAATACCCTATGTCCTAAATGTGAGCCTAGGCCTGGACTTCTTGTCCTTGGACACATGTTTGTGATCACTTGAAAGCTGACTTTGGGTACTGTGTGCTTTCTGTTTCTCTCTCTCTCTCTCACACACACACACACACACACACACTCACACTCTCTCTCTCTCTCTCTCTCTCTCTCTCTCTCTCTCTCTCTCTCTCTCTCTCTCTCTCTCTCTCTCTCTCTGTTCCTGATCTACTTTGTCCTGTGTGGAAAGCATACGCCATTTTTTTGTCCATTGCTGAAGCTGTGAAACCCTTCTACACAAGTCAAAGAAGGAGGGCATGGAAGGCCGCTTGCGATTGACGTGCTCCATCTTTTTTTTGGTTTCAGCTTTATGCTCAGACACACAGTGTGAGTTTTCAGGACACAGTACCACACATATGTGTGCTCAAATTGATCATCTTAGTAATTGTTATCACAGTAGTTTGTCAGACTGAGAGATTATTGGACCTTCACGTTGGCAAGGGTTCTTTGTCTTGTCTTGAATGGTATCTGTCATTCACATAGGAATACATGCTAAAGAGGCTAAAGGAGCTGTATCCTCACTTGGTCGCAGACGTGTGATATTTTAAGGGTCATCTACAGTTACCTGGGTTGACGTAATCTGCTGTGTGTGTGTGTGTTGCTTACATCGACGTGTGCGTGAGTTGGTTTTGAGGCAGTGCACAGTAATTGAAGTTAATTGTGTGCCTTGGCTGACTCTGCCTAGAGATTTCACAGCCTTGGCTGCTTGCTGCACTGCTATAGCTGTGTTGTGCAACCCACGGGCCCTCATGCTAATCATTAAGTTCCTGTGACGGTGATTTCCTCAACACAGTAATCAAACAAGTATGGAGGTGGATTTCTGTTGCCAAGAGTTGCCTTTTGTTGAAATATGACCTTTAGACCTGGTACTTTGTGCCTAGAGGTGTGGTGGAAATGGAAGCCTGATGACAAATGTGTGTGTGTGTGTAAATAAAATGTAGGATAATATTTTAATTATTTTGTCACGTATTATGTAATACTAAAGGGTTATATGTGACCGGATAATACACACCTCTGTTTCCGCTGTATCCCTGTGGCTAATCTGGAATTAGAGTAACCTGTCGGGCAACCAACAGCAGGGCTGAAAGAATAAAGAGGTGGGTGGGGGGGGGAGAAGCAACCTAAACAGAAGGGAGAAGGAGGAGGGACGGAGCACTCAGCGTCATTCATCGGAAAAAAGGGCCTCCCTCTTTCCTCTCCTCCTCCTCCCCATTTGTCTTCTCAATGCAGCAGCGTTTAGGGTAAATCCTCAGGAAACTGGAGCAATATCAATTGGGCTTTATTGCATATCGCTTGTTTTTGGTGAGGATGCTTTCGTTGAATGGTGTGGTTGAACGAAAATATGAAGGCATGTGATATATTGTAAATTGTGATTCATGGGGATAAATAGTAGGGCTGGTGGGGGGGGGGGGTTGTGTGATACTGTAATGACTATTAATGACTACTGTAATGACTGTCATGGCGAATACTGCTGAACCCATCTACACTATAGGCTAATTAGACAGAGCATGTATTCTCCTGTCAAGAGTACTTTCCAATTGGGAGTTCAGGAGTAGGCCTGGGTGAGGACCCTAAAGAACCACCGCATGGGATCTGCCAGGCCTGTGGGTGGAGTTCGATCTACTCGCCCTAACAAGATCATTAAGTCACTGGGTAGTTAGTATAATTAATTGTAATGACTTTATCTTAGGAAACTGGCAGGCAGACAGTGAATGACATGGCAGAAGAAGCTAATGACGCCGATGTTGAAGTTACAGGTCTCATTTCACCTTGGTCTCCAGAATGGATTGAGTCCCCTAAGCTTAGTGTCTTCTCCACGGTGGAGATTGTGCACGTTGTAGTCAAGGACCTGTCGCCTTGGGGATTCACTCGTCTTGCTCTCTCTGGGACAAACATTGCCAGCTTTAGATCAAGAAAGAGGACCAGTCAAACATTCTAGGAGCTTTGATGCCTTTTCCATAACTGAAAATGCCTGAACAACACAAAACCTTTAAATTAGTTTTAGTGTGAGTCCATCAATCTCTGTGCATCTTCACCGTTTCCATTTAGGGGGTCCGAGGGATGCTTTTGATGCTGCTGCTGCAGTAGAAGCAGTAAACAAGTTGAAAACTCTGGAGACCGGCTCCTGTGTGGGAGTTAACTGGTGTTTGCGTCACCCTTGTTTACCACTCAACTGATGTGTGCTACAGCAGAATGTCTTTTATTTGACACACTCTCTCTCCTTCTCTCTCTCTCTCTCTTTTTTGTTATGTTGCAGTTTGGCTGAGGAGGAGATAAAGACGGGGCCAGATGTGATCGAGGGGATGGACATGTCCATGCAACCCAAAGGTAAGGAGACGGTGGGTGGTGATGGTTGAAGAATGTAGGGGGAAAGTAATCAATAATTGTGACTGATGAAAAGATGAAATAATCAATGCATGGAAAGGTTGAAAACTGGTTAAATGATGCAGATAACGTGGTGGATTTTTTTTTTCAATGAGAAAAGTATTTTACTGCCATTGTCTTATACAGGAGGTTAACATTGTGAACTTTACAAGAGAAACACACATATCATTATGGGTGCTAATGCAGTTTCAGACATTCGATTTGGACATAGCCAACTGTTAGTGGGTATAGAAAATAGAAGGTGTTTTCGAGCTACAAAAGTACAAAACACTACTCAGTGGAAGAGAATTAGTCTAAACTTTCAAGTCTGTGGAAGTACATTGTGACCAAACCTAGATAAGACCTTAAACAGATGGCAAACTTAACAATAGAACCGTGTGGCATCGATTTCCTAGAAAAAGGTTCCTACTTAAACAGGTTCTTGGGATTTCTGTCCAGGATGTTCCCTGTAACTCCTGTCTTAACCTACTGTGTCCCCTTTCGTCCTCCCCAGTGTCTGACCCAGGGTTGGCTGAGAAGGCACTGGCAGCACAGAAGCGCAAGCTTCCCAGCCCCCCTCACTCCTCTAACGGACACTCCCCCTCTGCCACCTCCCCGAGCCCCATTAAGAAGAAGAAGAAGCCTGGCCTCATCAACAACAACAACAAAGACCAGGTAAGTCTCCAAACAATAGCAGTCACTTTGGGTCAATGAACAAACAGGACCCTCACAAATCCCCCAGCACTGCATGCACTAGTATCACCATTTTAGCTAATTAAAGTGTGCCATCCTATGTAATTCTGTGGTGGTCATGGTTTAATGAAGTTCATTTACATTAACTGCCAATAGGTATGCCTGAAATATCTCCAAATAAATCTAGATTGTATTGTATAGGGTTTCCAAAGTTTTTTTGCTGTTAGTTCTTGCTACATGTTCACCATCACAAAAAGCTGTGATCAGTGTGTTTAGTGTTTCACAACAATGCTGTTTTGTCCAAGTACTACCAAATTCTCACTCATCATATTCTTAAAGGGAACATCAGCAAATGCGACTAATCACTCCATGAGTAGCACTTTTTTAAAACCAGTGTTTTAAGGATAGAAACAACACATGCCCATTGCTAGCCATTTTGAAGGCAGGCAGAGGCGATTCTACATTTCCCAAATAGCCGAGACAGAAGCAATCATCAAAATTTCAATGTCAACCACTTTATTGTATTTTAGACAACCCGTGAAAGGAGCTCAATGTGTTAAAAACCGAACTATCCCTTTAAGATCTTTAACCTGATCTCTGAGGTGTTGCTGCTTTTTGCTCTCAAATCAAAAGCTAAAATACAGCTAAAACAGGCATCACCTGCAAAATAAACAAAAGTAGCTTGTTCAAAACAAGGAACCATCCACAGTATACTGGTTTTACCCTAAGTAGTATCTCCCAGGAATTATTTGCTACACCACACTAGTGTTGACTTTTCATATCTATGATAGCTGTCCATTTTAGTTACTGATTATGTTCAGTAGTTTATACAGAACATAAGCTAACTACCCCATTTTATACATGCTGAATGCCAGTCAGAAATGGAATTCAGATTTTTTTTAGCCATACTTAGTTTTAACACGAATACCATTAACCTCTTCGAATAGAAGTCTCCAGAATTCTGTGTGACTGCTTTTGCTTTTATTTTAAGTTGTGATCATCGCTGTGCTTTACACCTTGAAGCCCTTCATTTCATTCATTGTGCCTATGATTTCTGACGCTTCTCCCCTCAATCCAGTCATGTGAACACTTGGTATTTTGTTTGTTTGTTTCACTACCCCTGGTATGCTTGTGTGTATTTTTGCTGCGGCTCACTGCACCTTCCCCTGTGTTTGTGGCTTGTGTTTTGATTCCCAACCCTTCCTTTTTTCCCCCCTTTTTGTGTCTCTCTTGCCTGCGTTTCAGTCTGAGCTAAGGCATGGTCCCTTTTACTATGTGAAGCAGCCAGCACTCACCACAGACCCTGTTGATGTTGTACCACAGGACGGCCGCAACGACTTCTACTGCTGGGTGTGCCACCGCGAGGGCCAGGTGCTCTGTTGTGAGCTCTGCCCGCGGGTGTACCACGCCAAGTGCCTGAAACTGGCAGCAGAGCCCGAGGGCGACTGGTTCTGCCCCGAGTGTGAGGTAGCGTGTGTGTGGTGCTTAGCCACGGCACGTGTGTGTGTGTATGTGTGTGGTTGGGTGGGGGGTGGCGCTGGTTTTATTAATGTGTGCAGTTGCTTGTACCTGGTTGTAGCAGGCCTCTTGCTGTCTCCCTCCTCTGCTCTCATTCAGGGTGTATATGTGTCCATTTTATCTTTTCTCTCTCTGTCATTCTTTCTTTCTCTCTTTCTCCTCTCTCTCTCACACACACACACACACACACACACATATATATATACACACTCACTCACTCACCCACCCACCGTATTTCCTGAATTTAACCCCTGCAGACAAACACATGCACAATGTAACTTTTAGTCTCTATACTGATTATTTAGCCCTTGATCTGTCTGTCTCTACATCTCTGTTCTTATCTGTTCCTGTCTCTCAGTGGCAACACAGGCTTAGTCCGAAATTTGTCAAAGTCCTGTTGTCTTGGCATCCAACCAGGCAGATGCAGATTGCACTTTCAGACTTATTCCTGCAACTGGCCTGTAAATCTGCGGCCCGGATCCAAAACAAAAACCCAAAACGGTTCCACAGATCTTAAAAACCTGCTCCAGTTGACACTTTCTAGCTCTAATTCTAGGTCTAATTCTAGCTTGAATTTCCCCTTGGGGATCGATCGATCGATCGCTGTCTGTGGTAATCTGCAGATAGTTGCCGTCCCGTACGGTGCTCAAATGCACAAAGGATCTGGTGAACCATTATGGTTTTTTGCTTTGGGCTTAGTTGATTTACTTGTGCCTGCAGCTGCTTGTTCAGAATTTATACATTGCTGCTCTAGAATCGGCTATTATTTGATTGAGCATAGATGCTTTAAGCATAGTGATAAAAATGTTTTCATTTTGAGTGCCAAAAAAGTGTTCATTTGTCCTCCGCAGCTTGTGCAGATGATTTGTAAATAAAAACTCTAGTGCTCCTTAATCATCAATGAGGCCAGCATACTAATTTTCCTGCGCCTATCTTGTGATAATTATTTTCATTTGAATGTCGCAGCTGTCTTTCAAGTCAACCTTGTCATTTCCCCCCTTCCAGAAAATAACAGTGGCAGAATGCATAGAAACTCAGAGCAAAGCGATGACTATGCTGACGATAGAGCAGCTGTCTTATCTGCTCAAGTTTGCCCTTCAGAAGATGAAGCAGCCAGGGGTAAGTGTTCATGCCTACTCAGCAGTCCTCAACACTATCCATCATACAGGCCACCCAAGCTCCTAGTGTAGCCTAGTTTACCTTTGGGGGGGGGGGGGTACTCTACCAACTCTGTGTGGTATACTTAGGGTTAGGGTTATCCTATGGATATATTGATGTGTGTCAATTTGTCTGTGTGGGTATAATAGTCTGTCTGCATATACTGATGCTCCATATACTCTATCTAAGTCTTGACTAAGTGTGTGTGAGTGTTTATTCAAATGCATCAGAAGTGTTTGCCTGTGTTTTAGACATTTTGTTCTGACTCCATTTTTTTTTTTGTTCTTGCCTGGGTTTGTGAGTAGACGGAGCCTTTCCAAAAACCTGTTTCCCTGGAACAGCACCCAGATTACTCAGAGTACATTTTCCACCCGATGGACATCTGCTCATTAGAAAAGGTAGCAGCTTCCATTTTGCGTGTTTAATTTTTTTAATATATATTCAACTTTATATTGCATTAAATGTAAAGTACTCTTTGGCTGTATTCATTGTCAACACAAGGGACCAAACATAAATGCATCAAGCAATACAAGGATGAAGGCATACTTGTGTATGCGTATACGTCTTGTCTAATATTTGGTAACCCTCGAGTCAGAGGGCAAGCAGCAAACGGCACACCTTGTAAGCTGCGTTGAAGATGCTCGTGTGAGCTTGCGTCTCGTCTGTATACTCTGGTTACGAAGAATCCAGCATTGCAAACAGACACAAACCCCTTGCTCTTCGTGTTGTCAGTTTGTTTCTTAAGCAAGGCCATCTAAAAGAGTGGCATAATAAACACATGACACTGATGAACACGTCTTTAGTGTATTAAATGTTCTGAATCCTTTCCAGAACATGAAGAAAAAGATGTACGGTTGCACAGAGGCCTTCCTGGCTGACGTGAAGTGGATCCTACACAATTGCATCATTTACAATGGAGGTCAGTTTACCATGGGCTTATTGTAGCAATAAATAGTACAGCATTCATTACAGTGCATTCTTTTCTTATGTGTGTGTGTGTGTGTGTTTACCATTTATTTTGTGTCTAGGCAATCACAAACTCACAGCGACAGCTAAAGTGATTGTAAAGATCTGTGAGCATGAGGTATGTGTTGCACTCTGTCTTATTTTTTGTTTTTGGTTATTTGCTGAATTAGATTCAGTAAATCTTTAAGAACCTCTTCCACATTTTTTTGTCCTTTCCCCTTTAGATGAATGAAATAGAAGTTTGTCCAGAGTGCTACTTATCGGCTTGCCAAAAGAGGGACAACTGGTTTTGTGAACCTTGTGTAAGTCAAGATTTTACGCATATTAATGCTCAGTACCTTGGATTTAGCATGACTTTCTATACAGTGGAGACCAGATAGTTACATCTATGTCAGATATGTTTGTCTCTAAAAAGAGAGATAATGGCCTTGAGACGGTTTCACTTGACCAACACACAACCGGTGTGTTAAAAGCAAGAGAACAGCAATATCCCTAACTTCAAATTTGTCAGTAAATTTTCTTCAGGAAGAGACTGAGAGCTATGATTGAGCAGCTTGGGGTGAGACATACAGACAATGAAAAAAGGCGAGTGCACAAGCACATTTTAGCGCCTCTCTCCTAACTTCTTCCCATCTTGCACATTGAAAATAGGGCAGCACAACTGATACTATAAAGCATCATTGCGTTAGCAATGTAGCACCAAAAGTGTATCTCTATCCTGGCAAGATCATCATGAAAGCTTTTGCCCCAAAGGTTTTAGTTAATCCGGGTCACTTTTGACCCATTTTTAGGCATTATGTGTTGGAACCAAATCTTTGGTCACATAATCAATATTGTTGGTACCGACTGGAGGCTCTTATGAAAGGGAAAGAAGCTCACCATAGTGTTCATCTCAAATTTGTTTTAGTGGACCAGCTGATCTTAAGAAAGGGAAGCTATATGTAACTTTGTTTAAAAGTGCCTTGTCTGACATAAGACACCTAAGTATTCTTTTAAATTATTCTTTTAAATTAACTTGAACTGAAGGACACTTCCAAGGTAATTTAGAGGCTAGACCTCCAAGATCAGGCTTCTTTTGCCACTATCTGTATTGCCAAAATACTACCTAGAAAGCACTCGTTATGTTTTGGCTACTTTGTTTATATTACACAGCACATATAAAACACACTATGTGGACTATTTATGATGTACCTTGGCTGATATTGTATGACATTGTGTTGCCCAATGGTGACAATTTCTCCAGATGTGAAGTCCTCTAGTTCAAGGCTTAAGCTATGTAAATGAAATGAAAAAAACTGTCCTTGGCTTTAATTAGGAATGTTATTTTTGCTTCTTCTGTGTTTAGTGCCAACCACATCCCCTAGTCTGGGCCAAGTTAAAGGGATTTCCTTTCTGGCCAGCCAAAGCTCTGAGAGAAAAAGATGGACAGGTCGATGCCCGCTTTTTCGGACAGCATGACAGGTGAATCCTCTTTCCACCCTAGACCAAACAAAGGGATCTCCACTCTCACACTATTTCAGTTCTACTTTCTAGGCTTCACTATCTGTTAAATGTTATCTAATGCGTACTCATGTTTACTCTTTCATTTGTACAGAGCATGGGTGCCCATAAACAACTGCTACCTGATGTCCAAAGAGATTCCCTTCTCTGTGAAGAAGACCAAGAGCATCTTCAACAGTGCCATGCAGGAGATGGAGGTGTACGTGGAGAACATCCGCAAGAAGTTTGGCGTCTTCAACTACGCTCCCTTCAGGACACCGTACACACCCAACAACCAGTTGCAAATGCTCCTGGACCCGTCCAACCCCAGTGCCGGCACGGTCCGACTGGAAAAGCAAGAGAAGATCAAGTTCAACTTTGATATGACTGCTTCTCCCAAGATGCCCCTGGGAAAGACCATGCTGTCGGGAGGAACGGGGCGGCGGATCTCCATGACTGACATGCCCAGATCCCCCATGAGCACCAACTCGTCTGTTCACACAGGGTCAGACGTGGAGCAGGAGGCGTCAGACAGGGCCATGGATTACACAGGTATGTATAATAAAGGGAAGAATGTCTGTGGGAATTTGGAAAAGAAGCATAACAAAAAGACCATGGAAATAATTTTTTTTTTTTTTTTTTTAAATATGGGGCACTGTGTGTTACCTTACTTTTTACTAGCATTACTCCTTACTCACCTGGTGACTTGTCATTTGCCACCATTTTGATTTTCAGAGTTGTTTGTGTGTGTGTGTGTGTGTGTGTGTGTGTGTGTGAGTGAGTGAGTGTAGTATTTACAGTGAAGCCCTCCTTAGTGTTAGCCAATGTTCAGCATAACCATTCATCAGTATGACTGTGTGTTTTTATACCATCTCTCTAAACAAGTATCTGAACCTTATGGCCTCTTTCTTTCCAACCCAGCCTCTCCAGTATCTAAAATGGGTGCAGTGAGTAGCACGGATAGCCCCAAGCCCTTCTCCCCCCAAGGTGCAGCTTCTTCATTCATAAAGCAAGAGCGGGGATCCACCGGCAGCATCCTCAACTTAAACCTGGGTGAGTTTACATTGATGCATACATTAATGAATTCAGCAAAGGAGACAGTGTTTTTTTATTTGTTTTTTGTTTTTTTACTTCTGTACATTTTTTTTATAAAAAGTCACTATCATAAACATCACAAGTGTTGTTTTAAAAATAAAATGTACACATTGTGATTTCCTGATGTATTATGAGCATTCTCCAGATAAATACATCACGGTCAAGTTGCCCATTTAGCATCCCTGAGATTTGGGTTCAAGGCTAGGTCACTGCTCTTTCCCTTCCCGACAATGAATGTGCATAATGCTGTGTAATAGGTCTTTTAGGTTACGTAAGATTACTCATCTTATCAGTTAGTTAATCCACATGTACTGGTATACATCCCAGTTGCATGGGCGTTTAGTGAGAATGCTGAAGTACTGATGGTCAATGCACTGTACTTTTGTTTGAGTAGGCAGTAGTTAATGTATTAAGGAAATAACTGTAGACCTTATAGAACTGTACAATAATGAGAAGAATTGTATGGGTAATACTGCTTGTGTTGCTGGTTGAGCACTAATGAGATCTAAAGGGTCAATAGGATTACAGGGATTGCAAATGAGGCTGTAAGGTTGGATGTACCTAATTTGAAATCCCATTATGGCTATCTGATCAGTCTGGCATGGGTTAATACTTTGGTCATTCTCTGTGAATTACAACAATTTCACAATTTTTTTGCCAAATGGGAATTAAGTTCTTGAGATATATGTCCCAGAGTGGAGGTGGAGACACTAAGGCCCAATAGCAATCTGTGGTTTACTTTCAGTCTGAATACACAACATTAATGTGGCCCTTTCATGAATTCCATGCTTTTGCTGAGGCTGCCCTCAGACACTGCTGACGTACTATCCTCCACCAGGGATGACAGATTGCTTTTCTCTTGTGCCAGGAATTGGTGTTTGGGACTGATTATCCTGAAAGTCTGATGACTCTAGGATGCATTTTAAGAGATATGGACATCTAGAAATAATATCTTGTTTAATGTCTAACCTGCCAGTTGCATATTGCAATTCTGCATATAGCTATTCATAGCTTCTGAGGTGGACAAGCAACCGCTAATCTCTGTGAGTTTATCGAGTTGACACAGAGTGACCCACTTTTGAGTGTGAGAAGGAAGAGACCGTCACCCAACCTGTCAGTCTGCTCAGAGATTAGAACTGCGTGTGTGTGTGTGTGTGTGTGTGTGTGTGTGTGTGCATTACCTGGCTTTTGGGTGAGAAATCTGACACATCAGGATAATTTTTACGCAGGCATTGTAGGATATCATATGCTACTTTAGAACAATAAGAGATAATGTTGTGAAGAAAACCAAAGTGGGACTCCTAATGCAAAATACTGTGACCACAGTGCATGAACAAGAGTTGCGGTAGCACCCAACTGCCAAATGCAAATTTGAAGCATTCTGAAAACAGAAAGAAATGATGTGGGGTTGAGGGCTGTCCTGAAAGTGACACCTGTTAATCACTATTTGGGCTGAACAACAAGTCTGATTAAAATGTCAAGAGAATTCCTAGCGATGATCTTTAAACCTCCGCCATATAGACAGCATCACAAACCAAATTCTTTATATTCTGTGTGTCATCATCTCCCAGATCGGATCAAAGCAGAGATGGACCTAAAAGAGCTGAGTGAGACGGTACAGCAGCAGCAGCAGCAACAGCAGCCGCCATCAGGAGCCTCCGTGCTCCTCTCCTCTGCAAAGAGACCCCTCCGTAGCCTGGACAAGACCATTGAGAGCTGCAAGGCCCAACTTGGTAAAAATTAACTAAAAAAAGGACTAACATGGTCGATATTTTGCAAGTATGGTGCATTAATGCAGTTTTGAACTGGTGCCTGGTATTTTACCGAGATTCATAGGTGCAATGCCTAATAAGCTACTGCTATTGTAATGCTATTGCTAATGCATAGAGTGGACTGCACCTAAGAAGTACAAATAAACATATGTACCATGGTGCCTTTCAGTATTGTGTGTTGCATTTCAGCTGTGAAATATTCCTCATCCAGGTATCGATGAGCTGTCTGAGGATGTCTATCGGAATGTGGAGCACAGCGACTCTGAAGACTCAGACAAGTCGGACTCCAGCGACAGCGAATACCTCAGCGACGATGAGCAGAAGCCCAAAAACCATAGCCAGGACAAGGATAAGGAACGGGCCGACCGAGAGTCCAGAAAGAGGACGCACAGCGCCTCGGCAGAGAGGCCTGAGAAAAATGGAGGGATCTCCGGGGCAGCTCCTGGGTCAGGGGTTCGGGACAAAGTTGGGGGGTCCGGACCAAGCCCGGGGCAGACGAAGGACAAACCAAACAGTGTGGAGAAGGAGGCCCAGGAAAAGCCCCGAGCGTCTCAGCACCAGCCACAGACGCAGGTGAAGGATGAGCCGAAGAGTAAGGCTGGCGCAGATGCCGACATGGACTCCGACTCTGAGAAGGAACTGGTGATCGACCTCGGGGAGGAGATGAGCCGAGACCGCAAGCGGACCAAGAAGGAGCCTACAACGGCCACCACAGCAGCTAGCAAAGAGCCACCAGCCGTTAAATCAGAGGGTAAATATCGGTTATATCCCTTGTACTTGTTGTAAACGTAGCAGGATTATTTTGGAAACGAAATACAATTAAATATTGTTTCTACGGTAGAAATCTACTGTCAACAATGTACAACAGTGTTCAACACTGGGCAAACACCAAGGGACCATGTATTGAAAATTACACTGGTGTGTATTGATTCACAATGATTTTGGTTTGTGGTCTATTTTGATTGTATGTGGTTAATATGGCTGGATTCTATCAGGGCAGTGTTTCATTTGCATGTGGTTAAGTTTTATTACGCTTCAAATATGTGTTATTGCAGTGGTCCTGAACTGGCCTTGGGACCCACAATTTCCCATTGCCAGTTGTGACCCAATATTAATGTCCACATATGATTGCTCTCAGCAGTTTCTGTTGTAAATAGCTGCAAGTGATTGCCATTTGTATTAGGTTAGAATTTAGATTTCTACAGATAATATTAGATAATGATATAAACTTTTTTTTAACTAAAAGCTCCACAAGCTACCCAAAACTACTCTGCGGCCCACCAGTTAAGAAATATATATTTTTTACACATGCTGGAGGTACATCACCCTCCAATGTGACTTGATTGTTGTCTTTGGTTTCTTAATTTCCAAACAGGTAAAGCCCCTTCCTCCAGTAACCCAGCTGTCGGCACCACCCCCTCGTCAGCTGATAGCACGTCCACCTCCACCAACATCAGTGTCAAAGACCCTCCCCACCCAGCGGTGGGTGTCCCCCTGAATTTGGTGTCATTTCCAGCCCTGGCCTCCAGCGCTGTGAGTTCCGGAACCACTTCCAATACCTCTTCCCCTTCTCCAGTTGCCATTCCATCCACTGTGCCTTCCTCCACCACTGCCATCTCATCCTCCTCTTCCACCCCAGCCGCCTCCTCTTCCTCCAGCACGGTCAAGAAGCAGCGCCCCCTGCTGCCCAAAGACTCCGCTCCCGCCACACAGGCCATGCAGCAGCGCACGGCAGTCGTGTGGAACCCTGCTGCCAACGCCAAGTTCCAGACGTCCTCGCAAAAGTGGCACATGCAGAAAGTTCAGCGACAGCAGCAACAGGGGCAGTCCACACAGCCAGGTGTGCCAGCGCAGGTGCAGCCACAGCCGCAGTCTCAGGTCGCAGCCCCGGTGCAGGTGCAGACGCAGGCCGCTCAGGCTGCACAGGCCCAGTCCTCCAGCACACGATACCAAACAAGACAGCAACTGAAAGGTGACTGCACAAGATACAGCATGTTGTTTGTGTTGTCATCTACATAGAAGTACACAGTGGTTTTTGCATTATGATATTGATATTTTTAAGAATAGGGACTTGGAGTACCATACATTTTTAGAATAGTGCTTGTACAAACCCAACCCAGCACTCAGAAAAAGTTTGGGGGCTTAGTAAAATGTTAGTAATAATAAAAATAATCAGTCAAGCCATACATTTGGTAGAGAATTGTACAAAGACATAATTTTAACTGTTGAAACCTGGCAAAAATATTTATTAACAATAGAAAAAACAATGATATGTTGCCCTTGGACATTTTTTATTATTATTTGAGAATTAGGGAATTAATGAGCATTTATTTTTTTTATTTACAGTTTACACAATGTCTAAACATTTTTGGAATTGGGTTGTAAGTTGATGGGCAGTCTGTATGCTTTTCCTGTGTGTTCCAAGTGATGGGTTTTGCATTATTCTAATTCTTCTCTCTCTCTACACATACAGCGGTTCAACAGAAAGACTCGACCCAGAGCACCTCGTCGTCTGGGTCAGCTCTGCCGTCCTCCTCCACGGCTGGAGATTTCAGCATCCCGACCGCCTCCGCTGATGTGGCTGCAGATATTGCCAAATACACTAACAAAGTATGTCCCCTTTAATAGAACTCCCATAGCGCATCTACCATAATTTACTAACCAATGTTACCATACATTACTAACCAATGTTAATATATCTCATTACGTTTTACAATAAAACAAGCCCTAAATCCATTAACATTTTTTGTTTAACAGAAAAATAGATTGCATTGGTAGCCACCAAGTCACGTCACCTAACATTTGTACAGAATCATTTCTTTCTTCTATTCAGGGCTTGCCTACTTCCGACCTGTCGCTTTACTAGTAACTGGCATCTGTACTAGTACTTGAAGAAAGTGTTGATTTTTTTTTTTTTTTTTTTCTCATTGCAGATTATGGATGCGATCAAAGGGACTATGACAGAAATTTATAATGACCTCTCCAAAAGCACATCTGGGAACACTATAGCAGAGGTCAGTCCTAGGGGTGATTTCAGAAAACGTTATTTCTCTTTTATTCTCCCAGTGTGATCCAAATATTATTTTCGAACATGCCTAAAAAAAATGAATCCCCTTATTTGCATAGCATTCATAATAAAGTAATTGCCTGCCTTCTCAGAATGGATGGATTTGCAAACTTTTTTTAAAATAGGAATCATTTAAAGTGTTCATGTAATGCAAAACCACAATTACCTTGTTATTGTTGAATTCCCGCCTGCTTCTACATATAAATTTCAAACTAGAAATGGCAGAGCTGAAACAGGCCAATCTGAAAAGAGGCCCGAAGTTACGTAAAAGGAGGAGGATAAACCTCCTACATTAGCACGGTCCAATCAGAGATCGTTTAGAACTGTCTCTGGTCCAACCCCTGTTGCCAGGTTGAATTTGCCAGGGGGGAGGGAAATACGAATCGTTGCGTTCTAACCATGGAGGTATTATAAAACCTGGAGAAAGTGACCAAGTCCCGCCCCCATTCATTTCAATGAGAAATGCTAGGCTAGGGAATTCAGCCAAAATTGAACGATTTTTTCATAATTTAAAATGGAGTTTCGTGAAGCGTATTTCCGGTACCATTTTACTTGGCCAATTATATAATGCATTACTGTTTGACGTAAGGTTAAGCAGTAAGCTATATGGATGACAGGAATTGGCCGTTTACATGGTACTTTGGATGTTACACATTGGATATTTACTCAGTTCGTGGACGCGCATTGTTTTCTTGTCCTGCCTTTAGCAGCACTCCCATGACCTTAATGCCCACCCCAAATGTGTATGTTAATATGATTGGTTGGCTTAATTTACCTTTTCTGGTGTCGATTGCAAAGTTGTTTTTAACGTGCTGTTCGTCTTGAATTTGTGGGCGTCCCTTGATAGGCGTCTACTATGAATAAATTATCAACATGCAGACACGATGGAGCTCTTGCCAAACACTAAACTCGTGCATGAGCCATTGGTCACCCACCAACCAGCATTTGGAAAATGGTACCGGATTGGATGTAATTTATGGAAAATGACGACGAGGAAGTGACATGGTAATTGGCTGAAGCTAACCAGACAAATCCTGACCCCCTGGTTCTAACGAACGCCTCTAAGAATAATTTCTGATGGTCAAAAAGCGTGTTCTATGATACCTTTTAAGGTGGTGATTGTGTTTCTACCCCGTTGTACTGTAAGCTATTTGTGTCTGTGAAAGTTGTTTACAAAGGCAGTGTGATAAGGAGACAAACATCTTGACACATTCAGACAACAGAGCAGGGCAGGTTTAAAAAGCTTTGCCTCATTTTATAAGACTCTTTGTACAAAGATAGGATTGTAATAGGCTTGGCCCATTGGAATGTATCTTTAACATGCTGGCCTTTTGAACTCTGAATCTTGTACACAGATCCGCCGGTTAAGGATAGAGATTGAAAAACTCCAGTGGCTGCATCAACAAGAACTCTCGGAGATGAAGCACAACTTGGGTATGGACAACACACACACACACACACTCACACACACACACACAAACAAGTGCACACACACGTTACTTACAAGCTGTAAGTTAGCTGTAAGCAAATAAGTTATTTATTTGCTAAATTATTTACTCTAACTTCATCATGCATAACATATTCAGTTTAAAGATAATTTTTCTGTAAATGTTTTGTTTTAAAATCCATATAATTGTGTGTTTGTGTGTGTGTGTGTGTGTGCTTTCGTGCTGCTGCTGTGCCATAGAGCTGACCATGGCGGAGATGCGTCAGAGCCTCGAGCAGGAACGTGAGCGTCTGGTGGCGGAGGTGAAGAAGCAGATGGAGGTGGAGAAACAGCAGGCCGTGGACGAGACCAAGAAGAAGCAGTGGTGCGCCAACTGCCGCAAGGAGGCCATCTTCTACTGCTGCTGGAACACCAGCTACTGCGACTACCCCTGCCAGCAGGCCCACTGGCCCGAGCACATGAAATCCTGCACGCAGTCAGGTACAACGACTTAAGGTAGTACAAGATCCTGGGAGGCTTAGTTGGTCCGCCATGCTAAGGTCATTGGTTGATGCCTCTGTAGAGTTCAAGTCTTTGCTTCCTGTGTTCATGTCAAAATTCACAGATCGGAATTTGGCCGCTGTCCAGGGCGTGGTCAAATTCGATGAATGTTGTAAACCTGTTTTTGAATACACAGAATCAATAGCTGAATAGTTTGTCTTAGTATGGCATTGGGTGGGGTAGCAGATTTTACCTGTGATGTATATACTGGTACATTTTCACAATCACTTTATTGACATTGATCTCTGGCAGTTTTATTTTGTGTGTAAGATCTATTCTGTAGAGTAGTTTTATGCATCAGACAATTGGATATTTTCACTGTAGAAGTGATTTGATAATAAAGTGAACACATCTTTACTTGGTAGACCGTCGGTAGAGGCTCAAAACTAAATACAAATATCTTCACCTGGAAAGATCAAAATAAAGGTACAGTCTTCCAGACTAGTTAGATGTTTCTAGTATCCTTCAAGTCCTTGTTTTGTTTTTGTTTTTATACTTGTTTGTGTTCATTGATCATAACATAGGAAACCTGGCTAGCTGTGTTAGCTTACTGTTAGCTTTCTATAATGTTATGTTATAGTCTGGTGTGAAACTGCTCTCTTATGTACAGGTGTGTCTCCTTAAAATGTGTATAAATATTCCCTTAGTCTCACTACTTGCTCTTCCTTACAGGCTTCCACTTAGGGTTCCATTTCCTCTACTGTGAACTAGTGTCTAAAACAATCCAATGACTAGTTCCTTCATTTCTTTATCATTTTTATTTGTGGGTTTGAAAACCTAAAGTAAGGTCCTATTATTGATGAACTTGTACTGGTGACCAGTGCTGTATGTACTTCTACGTGAACAGATGAATGCTCATTTTTCTTGTTGTTCATTTGCCCTTGTAGCCACAGCGTCGCAGCAGGAGCCTGAAGCGGAGACCCAGTCAGAGTCGGGGGGCAAAACCACGGGCCAGTCCTCCCATGGGAAGCCGTCGCCCCCCACGGACAACTACGCCCAGACAAACAGAGACTGTTCACCTGCTGGCACTGAGCGCGGACGGGACGGTGTGTCCTAACCTTGAACCACAGCGCCAATGCCTGTGTGCCTGTACATAAATATATATATAATGTTATAATTATTGTTATTATTATTATTATTTTCTTTTTTTATTTTGGTGTATATCATCTTGCCCTGTTACAAATGTCTTAAAGACTGTAAAGGTGAGAGACAGGTACTCACCTTTTTATGGTTAGGCTAAAAGTGACTAGCCATCCATTCTTGTCCAAGGATTGGCATCAGTCAAGATTTTTCTTTTTTTTACCATTTTGGACCTTAATGACAAGATGACGGAACACAATGAAGAAAAAAAAATATGTAATTTTTTTTAATGTACACATTTTGCTCCACAAATTATTATACAGTGATACATTATACAGTGATAGTAGCACTTCAAAGTGCCTGGTGGACATGGCATCATTTTCTTGAAACATGGAAAATCACGGTTTTATGAAAGGATGTTGTACCATATCACTTTGTGGACTATAAACTTCCATCACTCTATGAAAGATTCCCCAGATTCTGTGTTGTGAATGTGATCACAGAACTAAAAGATGAAGATAGAGCATTAATGACTGTGTATTTTCTTGTGAGCATGTTTTTTTCTGTCTATGTCTCACAGGTTCCATTGTTTACATATTGTAAATAAAAAGTTGGGGTGGTGGTAGACTTTACATTTGTTTCTGTGCTTTTATTACGTTTAGCTGGGTCAGTTCATGGGCAGTGATCTATTTTTACTGTATGTTTTAAAGCAAAAGGAGTCTCATCTTCTCAAAATGACTGGGATGGTACAATACCCTTCAATGATGTATCCTTAGTCTTTGTTACATCAATAGACACTGTTTAAGGCACTTTACTGCCACCTGCTGGTAAATCTGTGTATAACATATGGAAATCTTGTCAATGATGTTTCCCTTCCATGATTAAGAAGCTGTTTATACAACACAGAGAAAAATAAGGAAGTTGAATTTGGCAGCTTCCTGCTAAATATAAGGCTGATCTTCCTATGCCATTGGCTAAATGTGCCCAAGCTAGTTTGTCAAGTTTCCCCCCCTCTTCTTTGCCAAAAGATCAGAATGCCCCAGGCTTCAAGGCACTTATTTGTCTACACATGTGGAAAAAGGGCAAAGCTGCCCTGCCCATGTAAAGAACATTCTAAATGTTACATGCCAAAGGCAGCGTGTACACGTGTAGGTCTAATCAGTGCGCCCATACATGTGTGGCACCAGTCCCAACGCGAGTGTTGGCAAAGATAGAGGAACTCGGCGAGATGGCGTGGCCCTCGCAACTTCCTGTTTAGCTTGCTCGCCCCTTGAGAAGTGTGACTGCTCTCCGTAGAAGACTGCAGAGCTCACAGAGGCTTCACGCAGGCTTTGGTGAGAGAATGCCGAGGTCCCAGCTGCCAGGAGAACCCACCACAGGATGACCCATGTGAGCATGCATGATATGATGCAAGCTGGTATTCTGAGGTAGGTCCTTGAACTGAATGTTCTAAATGTTTATGTTGGTAAAAGCTTTGTTTTATTTCTGTCTTGTCCTTTTCTTGTTTTTTGTTCCTAATAGAGCTGTCTTTTTAAATGATTCTCAGAATCTGAGGTCTAGGTTGCTCTGATGGCTACACTGACCTGTGAGAAAATTTGAGCCACCTTTTCTTTTGTACTGTATCTTAATTAAATTACTAATAGACAAGATTTTTTCAGTAATTTTTTTTTTGTTTTTTTTTTTAAGTGGTTACAGAGCTTAAGCCAAGAAAGCATCAGAAGTTTTCAACTGAACTTTGAAATGTCCTCCGGCCAACCAACAAGAACCGAACGAACTGATGTTTTTGCTGCAGCTCCTGACATTCTCTCTGAGGAACCTCATCCCACATATTGACCTGCTGAAGACTTCCCCCGGCTCCAGCCACCAGCATGGTGAGCGTGGAGCAGAGCTGAAGCATGTGGCTGCTGGAGCGCGAGTATGACATCAAGGTTGAGCAGCGGGCCGTGAGAAACGAGCACCTGAGGGACCAGCGCAACAGGACGTCCTGCCGGAGCCCTTCAAGGGAGGCTGACGTGCTGTGGTTCAAGCAGGAGCAGCGGCATAAGCGGCAGCTTGAGTTCGCCAAGCGGAGGCCTACGGACATCGGTGCTTCAAGGTTTAAAGTAGCAACAGTGAGAAGGCCCAGTGGCACGAGATTAGGACGGCTGACACGAGAGGCACTGACGTCAACACAACGTCCACTGATAACAAGGGGCGGCATGGGAATCCCTAAAGATGACGTCAAGCCCAGTTTACAGGTCTACAGGGCACTCTAGTGGAAATCAACTTGTTGGTTAAAGCCTCTATGTGTAGGATTTATCTTCTATTTATCTTCGTCTTTAAAATAAAAAATATATTTTTTATTTTAAAAATATGTAAAACGATGGTAATTACCTCCATGAATAAATTGTAGTGTTCCGGTAAACTTTCCATTTATATATAGTTATGGCTGGGGACCAAAGAAGAATATCCATTTTGCGCCGCCATTTTCAAAAGTACGGGTTCTTGTAGGGGAGAGCAGTATCGTATATTCAGCTCCGCCTTTCGTGTGTCCGCTCAGAGACTGAGTAGCAGAAACTGAGATAAGAGCAAGCGAGCGAGCGTTCGGCCACCGTAGCAAGAAATTAGGATTGTGGGAAGGGGAGGGCTAATACATTTTATTCAAACGTATGCAGTATACCACTTCGCCGATAGATGGGGAATTCTGATACGATCCTACACATAGAGGCTTTAAGAGCCTTAAAGGTCTCATTCCATCGTATTTTCATTAATTCTGTGGTGGTCTCTTGTCTAAAATAATGTTATGAGAGTTGGTTTCTACAAAAATATGCTGTGGTTGTCTTGTTTCAAGTTTAGGTGAAAAGGAGAGCAGGGATAGCGCGCAAGGATTCTTATGAATATTAATGATATGCAAACGCATCGCCTCTGATTGGCTAACAGCACTGTGACGCTCCCTCTTGTGGGTCTGTCTGCAGGCAGCCTAATAATGTTTTCTTGAGGGTTGCATAGCTAATGTTTAATGTGATGTAGGCTTGTACGGCTTTTCCGATTTGCTTGTTTTTCCTGTCTGTTTTCTATCACAGGCGAATACAGACTACAGGGGTAGGAGAGCATTTTGAAGTTGAGCATACAAGTGCAACTTAGGCTGACCTATGGTAGTGTAAAAAAAAATCAAGTATTAAACGGTTTATTTTGGAAGGAGACCTTTAAAGTTCAACCTGTTTACATCAACAATACTTAACAAATTCTAAGAAAATGTTGTGTTTTTGTGATCAATTATATGTGAGTCACACAAAGCAGGTAACAGTTTTTCAATGTCCTCTATAGAATACCTGTAATGGACAGGTGACATTCACTCTAAAGGGAAGAGAGTTTGCGTCAAAGCAGGCGTCATCCATGAACATCATTTCTACAATGAGGATGCATGTGCACAAAAAGAGAACCATCTCAACCAAAAAAGAGACAGGTGAGGCATTGTACCGAGTAGTAACTTATTGCAGGCCCATTATATACCTGTGCTCTAACTACTGCTGTTACAACCTTTATCGAATAGTAATGCTTGGAGGCGAAATCAGTCAGAAGACACAGCAAGCTGCTGGCATTCAGGCAGAGTAAGTACAATGTATTCCTGCAATTCCAGCATTCAAAGGTCAATGTATTAGAACAAGCCTTTACTGATCCCGTCTTTCTCTTTCTACCCTCTTCCTCATTCCACTAGGCCTGGCTTTGTCACCGTAAAGGAAGATGTAAGTTTGATTTATTTCCAAGTAACCATTGGGGCAGAATCAACCGCCCATGATTGCATAGATCTATAGAGATTACCATCAATTAACAGTGTCTTACTCTATTTCTGGAATACAGGATGTGCTTCTACTGACTGACTACTTACAGGTAAGTTACATTATTACATCTATTGCAATTATATACATATATATATATATATATATATATATATATATATATATATATATATACAGTAGTTATAAGTGTAGATAGTGTATAAAGGGTTAATAATGAATTGGATCTACATGGTTGTCGTGCAGGAGGCCTTGCAGAGAGAGGAGACCTTGAGGATGAAACTGACATCACTTCAGCGCAGCACGGCAACCCTCCTCCGCTCCTCAGAGTACCTGTGGAAAGTGAGCCCCTCCCGCATTCAGACACATTAGTTCAGCTCTGATGGCACTGGGCCAGGCCACCTAGAGAGACAGAAAAGGAAGGGAAAAAGTAGAAGGAAAGGATCTAGTAATTCTGCAATGGACACAAGCTGACCTGATCAAGTGGCTCACGTCCATTATGATGCTTGTTCTGAGAGTTCTGGAATTCAGCCTGTTCCATTCTAATTACACACACAACATCCTCCTGAAAGACTATTGCAGATATACACAGAATATGGTCATGTAATGTCTTCCATATTTTGAGCGGTGGCATTTGGCCACTGTTTTTTAATTAGCTGTGAGGAAGCATATTAGAAACAGTTATGTCTCACTGTGTGCTTGTCTCAGTCAGAAAGGTAAGTGGAAATGTTAAGCTGTTTGCGAACATAGCTTTGAACTAAAAATAGGTCCTGGAGTGATTGAATAAAATCTGTGATGCGCTAGTGTCTACATGCCTTTTTATTGCACAAAATATAGGAATATAGGCAACTTTTTTATTTTTTCTTATATCTGCTTTCTGCTTTCATGTGGTGTCATTGCATTTCACTAAGAATAAAGTTCTTTCCCATCTTTTTGTCACGAGACTTCATATCAGAGCTGCAGAGATCACAAAGTGTGTGTTGTAGAAATGTAGCTCAGGATGCTGACAGCAGCTACTCCGGCGTCAGAAGCATCTCCTTTTGCCACACACACACTTTCACACAGGAAGGGAGGGAGGAGCACCTGCACCCCAAACTCACCATTTATGACATGTGCTACCACATCTGTCTTTTTTCAGAGAGGTTTTTAGTAGGCATTTTTTTTCAATGTGGCATGTTTCTAAGGGAGGACACTTTTGTAAAGTGCTGTGAGACTCCTCTTTGACTGAAGTAGGCTATAAGGGAACGCTAGGAGTAGCTTATGTGTTATGCAGCGTTAAGTTGCAACCTGTCTACCGGTGACACCCCTTTTACTTTCCTCTCTTCTTTTCAGACCCGCTGCAGTGAGGACCTGCTGAAGAACAAGATCAAGGCCCTGGAGTCCCAGCTGCAGGTCAGCATGAAGGTAAGACTGAATGGCTGTCACTAAACAGTGGTCCAAGACCTGCATCATTAGCAGTGTGCTTGATCAGAATCAGATCTAAAATAATCCAAAATCAAATCTCACCTTATACAGGAATGCAGGAAAATGCAGTGATGTCTGAAAAAACATCTATATATTAAGTGTTGTGGTCTTGATCAGAAGCTACTGGTAGAATCAATAGTAATTTTCAATATTACTGGTATTTTATGTTGGTAGCATTTGTTTTTATCCAAAACATACTAAGGAAATGAAAAATGTGGAGTTCAGTTGATAATGCAGCTATATGGTACCTGTCTCAGGGACTTCCTCAGGATGGAGTGAAGAGGCTGTTGGTGGACATGGAGAAGGCAAAGGGGGAGCAGGAGGAGAAGGCTCTCCTGGCCACGCAGAGGAGCACAGAGGACAGGGCTGAGGCAGAGGCCAAGATACAACATCTCCAGGTACACAGGGACTCACCAGTTGGCCACTCTCCAGACTAGCAACTATGTGAAGAAACAGAATGGCATTGGATTAAAGTATTAATAGTAACGTAATGGGCCTGTGTATTATAACACACTAAGGTCATAGGTCAGAGTTAATAACTGAAAAACCATTTACTCCAGAGACAAATAACTGACACATAACAAGTCAATGTTACCATGGATGATCTGTCCTGCCCACAATGAACCTGGCTCGATTCGTCCACCTGTCCTATCACCTATTCCCATGTTGTTCACCAGGAGGTGCTGCAGGTAGCCAGAACTGAGTCCAACAAATGGCAGAGTCTGTGTGAGGAGCTGCGTGCAAGCTCCACACAGCTGAGGAGAGGCCTGGATGTCTGCAGCAAGCAGCTGCAGCAGCTACAGACCCAGCTGGAGGTGAAATAACGTGCCGCGCCTGCTGTGTGTGTGTGTGTGTGTACTTTTGTGTAACCCTTATAGATCACGGTAAGAGCCAAGTAAAGATAAAAAAAGGTCACAGGAACAACTTCTTTTAATAAAGTACATGTATTTTTAATGATTGTGTATATCTGTGTATGATTACATGTACCTGTGTGTGTGTGGATGTGTGTCATGCGCCCACCTCAGCTCTCCCAAGGTAGAGAGGTTGAGCTGGGCCAGCAGCTGGAGGGCGTGCAGCAGGCAGACAAGGAGCTGCGTATCCGCTTCGCTCAGCTTGAGGAGGACAAGCAAGTCTTGAGCTCAAAGCTTCAGGAAGCCAGAGGTACTTTCACTTCCTGTGAGCGTGCAGCACTGTAAATCTCAAAATGTAACAGCACACAAAATGGCAGATCTTTTGTTTACACGCAAGAGCAGACCTTAGATATCTGGCATTTGGATTTGCACTTGAAGTCAGATGACTACACATGACACGGCTTTGTAATTAAACAGGAATCATCAATTAGTGTGAAATTTGACACTTGTGTTAAAAAAGGGAACTGACTTTACTGTGCTTCCTCCTGTATGCTGCCTCAGATATGATCTCCCGAAGAGGCCTGGACGCATTTACCACCAGGACTGTAGAGGTGCCATCAGTACAGCTATCCAGGGAAGGTGACCACGTGGCACACCAGCTACGAGCCACAGAGCAGAAGCTCAAGATGAAGGAGAGAGAGGTGAGCCATTTTACACAAACTTCAGAACTTTTGTATTTCAATACTTCAGACAACCAATATTCTATTCTATTCTAAGACATTTTTTGTATTTATACTTATTTCTTCTTGTGTGTCTGTGTGCCCATGTATGCATATGTGTGTGTGTGTGTGTGTGTGTGTGTGTGCATGTGCTTGTATGTGTGTTTGCACACATGTGCTTGTGTGTCTCTGTGCATGCCCATTTATGTTTGTATGTATTTGTGTATCTGTGTGCACCCATGCATGCATTGGGTGTGTGTGTGTGTGTGTGTGTGTGTGTGTGTGCGCGTGTGTGTTTGTGTGTGTTTGTGTATGTGCTTGTATGTGTGTTTGCACACATATGCTTGTGTGTCTCTGTGCATGTCCATTTATGTATGTATGTGTGTGTGTATCTGTGTGCACCCATGCATGCATGCGCGTGTGTGTGTGTGTGTGTGTGTGTGTGAATGTGTGTGTGTGTGTGTAGTGTGTGGAGCTCCAGGCCCAGCTGGAGGCTCTGGAGCTGGAGTGTCGGTCCTATCAGTCCAGCGTGACTCAGTGTCGAGAGGAGCTCCGGCAGCTGAGGAACCGGCAGAGCAGCAAGGTGAGCAAACAGACTGCCTCTGACCAGCTGTCCTCACACTGGCTGTCTGCACTCAGGCTGACTTGGTTGCTCAGGTGAAACCAGTCAGTAAATCATCCTGACAAGGAAATGGAACAGCATGTTTTGGTTACACAACCAAACAACGGCCGTAGGGGCCAATAGGTGTTGGGTGTATTTTCATACTGTAGCTTGATAAATATTTTTTTTGAATGGACTGAGTACTTGGGTTGTCTTTATATTTCTGTCTTGAATTCAGCTTTATACTTTTAAGTTTCTGATTGGCTGTCATCTTTTTATCACTCTGAAAGTGGTCAACAGTGATACTACTCAGCATGTTGTTGTCATGATAGGTCCAATACTGTATGTGATATTGTTATTCATGTAACAATACTTTACTACTTTTTGTATGTGTTATCTTCTCCTCTCAGACCACTTCATGGCTGGTTCTCCTCCTGCTGCTCTTTGTCTTGGGAGTGGCCCTGTTAGTGGGCACGTGTCTCTTCTACCCTCTACTTGCCGACTACCTCCATGACATCTACTCCTGCCTTGAGCAGCACATAGAGGACTATCTATTGGCTCTGGCCTCACCACAGAACTCTGCCTGCTTCAGGCCTATATGAAAGGAAGTCCCCAGACTCTACAGATGACCGCTGACGATGAGAGGGAGATTGAACTTCGATTATTGATTCTTTATAGTTTCTGGAAAAGCATTAGAAACCCTTCCCCTAAAGCCTGTGTTTGGTCTTTATTTTGTTGAATATAAGCCTATAGACGTACTCGTGCATTGCAATTATGGATAAAATGATCATTATTGTTTCTAGTAATGAACCCAGAATAGATCATAGCATAGCATCAATGTTGTTGTTAGACTGAGAGCATTCTTATTATTTATCTTTGCTATTGTATGTGAATATAATGGGGACCGCTGGCCTTTTTCACTAAGTGCAATCAGCTAGAGTGTTCACAGAAATCTGAACGATCTAGCAGTGTCTCTGTCATATGTTTACAATTGGCAGTCACATAAGATGTATCCTGTGTTTAAAGATATTGTGTGAACACACTCGAACATACAAAGGGTGCTTTTACAAAGCATTTATGCTTTGTCAGTAAATAAAAGTGATACAGTATGTGCCTCTGCATTATTCTGAATAATAGTAGTTGAATTTGTATTGTATTATTTATTTTAAAGATTCTTGGGTGTTCATACAACTTTCAACATTCAAATGCTTATTGAAATACTATACTACCTGTCATACAAGCTCGTATTAATTTGAGGAAGCTGGTTTGACCAACCTCGCAGTTTGTCAGCCACTTTAGTTAGTTGCGCTATATCCTCATTCAGCAATGACAGTCAGGGGAAATGTCTGGACAGCTGTTATAGACTCATATTCACTCCACGCGACGATAATGTAAGTATTCACCACACTACTTCTGTATCTTTTTGCTAAAGGCTACATGCAGCAGTTCCTTCCTCTGCTTCTGTTGGAGTCTGTGTTCTGTGAGAGTGAGAGACAATGTCTATTTGTGGTGCGTTGTGAATGAGTGTGGGGCCCATTGTTTCCTGTGTGTAGTGGGCCACACTTTCCACTGTTCTGGATGGAGCTCCACGGAGAGTGAACACTGACACAGCACATCTCTCTGACACTCACCGTCCCCCCTCTCCACCCCCACTCTTGTCTTTCCCTCACCTGCACGGACACAAAATGCACACATTCAAGACATGGGGCTCAGAAGGGCATGGACCAAAAGACCTGGCAGTGGGTAGGTGACCACACAGTGTTTATCTATTAGTTTGTTTGTCAATTTGATTAATCATATATTTATTTTCTTTATTTGTTTCAATATTTAATTATGGCTGTTGAAGAGTTTGTGTAGCCTGGAATACATCCAACTGTCAAGCGTGTGTTATTATAGCCATATACTGTTGTATAGATCAGTAGTGAACAACAAGCATTGGTCTTACAGTTCATTTAGGGTCTGACTGAGCAGAAAGATGAAGTCTCTGATCTTGCTGATGTGCCTTCTGGGTCTCTGCTTATGGCCTACCGCCCTCTCCCTGAAAATATGTGCCTTCAATATTCAGTCTTTTGGAGAGGCAAAAGCTGGCAACAAAAAGGTCATGGATCTTTTGGTCAAGGTATTTGAATCAGTCTGGTACAGCATGTGACAACACTGTGATCCTAACTATTTCTTTAAGTGTGTTTATGTTTACCTTTGAGTTAAAAGGATTAACTGAACCGATTTAATTTCACTTTGCTTGTGGATGTTTTTCTTTTTATTATTCTCTATCAGATTATAGCTCGCTGTGACCTGTCTCTTATTCAGGAGGTCCGTGACTCCAGAGGTGAAGTGATCCCCATGCTGGTGAAAAAATTGAACGTGTAAGAAAAAAATACTTCCTTAGGTTCTGCACTGGGATCCTGAGATCACCAGATCAAATAATCTTATCTATCAGGCTACTGAAGACAGGCTTATGTGCACCATAGACTTACTAACACGGTCAAATGTAGAGACATGTCATCAGGAAACATGTGCTAATCATTGGCTAAATTTACTTCATTTTTTCAAATCATGTCCTTTAAACCAGATTTGACAAATCTCATTCATATGCTCATTTAGAGAGCAAAAGGCTGGGGAAAAAGACCTACAAGGAACAATACGTTTACATATACAGGTGAGTAGTTGTCTTCAAACCCACCCCTGACTTTTACAAGGTGTACTGTAGGTTATGTTGTGCATGTTTACTGTAGATTTTGGTGAATCCAGTCAGTAATCAGATAAGGATACAAACTGTCTCAGCTTTCTGTTTGTGCCCAGAAAAGATGTTTTGGAGGTGCGAGATCACTATTACTTGCAGGAGGAGGAGTCCAATCGCACAAAACTCTTCACCCGAGAGCCGTTCATCATCAGAGTCTACTCACCTTCCACCCGTAAGCTCCTTCTCTTTCTTTCTCTTTCTCTCTCTTTTGGGATTGCTTTTTACAGGCTTATCTGGAAAATAACAAGAAAGTGAGAGCAGTTACTACATGCTAGTATTCTCATTATAATAACATCAGAACTACAATTAGTTACTCCAGGGCCACAGTTAGGATATTATATACCGGTAGTTTGCAATAAATGCACAGAATGGTTTGTCAGAATGCTGCGGTGAACAATATGCATTTGTTATATATATATATTTTTTTTTCAGTGGTAAAGGATTTTGTTCTTGTTGGACAACACACTTGTCCTAAAAATGCCATGAAAGAAATTGAACACCTCTATGGGGTCTACACAGAAATCAGCAAAAAATGGAAAACCCAGGTTTGTACACGTGCACCCACACACAAACACATATAAACACACACACACACACACAAACAGAGAGAGAGGGAGTGAGAGATTGTCTCATGACTGCTACAACATCAATTTCACTAATCAAGTTTCTTTATAATGTGACATTTTAATGCCTCCATTTGCATATCCAATGGGTCTATGTCATATTCCCTATTCCCCTTTGCCTCATTGTGCCTCCTTGTATAAATCTGCACTAAATCAGGCTAAGTACTTTTCCTACAGAATTATGGGCACTATCTATCATCTCCCTTGCATGTTTTCAATATAAAGACATCTGGCCAAATTTATGAATACTCTAAGAAGAGATCTACCTTGCTCTACACTGCCTTACAAACAGTATTACACTTCAGTGGCAGTGGTTTATGATTTAAAATGCCACCCCACCCCCCCCCCCCCCCCCCCTTCCCCTTTCTCTCTCTCCCTCTTTCTCTCTCTCTCTCCATCCTTTCTCACTCTCTGCCAGAATGTGATGTTCCTGGGAGACCTCAACGCTGCCTGCAGTTACATCACAATCAAGGGCTGGAGAGCTATCCGTCTGAGAAACGATCCCAAGTTTCATTGGCTAATAGGGGATGAGGAGGACACCACTGTCCGTGAGAACACACACTGTGCTTATGACAGGTTGGTTACTATCCTGGAAAGCATGTTTTCCAAAATATACTGTATGTTCAGAAAAAAAGCAAGTTCAGCTAGGTCAGCTTGAATAATTCAGCTAGTCAAATAAATCATTTAGGCTCAAAATATGAACATATTTTGCTAAATGACCTAAAGCACAATGAAATAGTATGATGCTTTCTGACATAAGCTTTTAACATATTTTACCAGTAGATGGCACTATAAGCACAGCTCATTATGCTCACTTTTGCTGTTGTATTGTTGTTTGTTTGTCAGGGGCATTTTGATTGCATACATACAAAGTGTTTAGATAGATCAAAAACAGACTATTTTCTTATGATACAATAGAATTGTCGTCCATGGGAAAGAGTTCTTCTCTGGGATTGTTCTTGCCTCTGCTAAGCCCTTCAACTTCAAAAAGGAGTTCCACCTTTCTGAAGAGGAGGTAGGCTACCACACAACTACCAACAATAACATTTCAGTGACAAAAACAATGTATTTGATTGTACAACAGCATAAAACTGACTAAACTGACTGTGTTTTTCTTTAGGCTCTGGAGGTCAGTGATCATTACCCAGTTGAAGTTGACCTGAAACCAAACCATCGCTATTTTCTTCGCCATGAGCTTTGATTCTGACATGGCCAAAAAACACATCACATGTGCTCTAATACTGTGACAAAAAGGGCAAACAGTGAATAAAGACTATTGCATTTGTTCTGAGTGTACTGTATGACTTACTAAAGCACTGTGAACATGTCTGTGCCTTTCGTGAGTCTTAGTATTTCATATTTTCAATGAAAACCAGGCATGACTTAGCTACAGTGGTAGGATGGAGATTAAAAACCAACAGGAAATTAAAGTAGGATCATTTGAGGCTAAAATATCACAAACCCATTTATATATTTAAAATGAAATGATGGACCAGAGCAACATCAGTTAACACACACACCTTTCAATCACTGGATGGGTAAAAGGCACCAAAATATGTCACATGTTTGTTGTTGTACGAAAATAGGTGTAAGGCTAACTAAAACAGAAAATATAATGTATAACTGAATTTTATTGTTATTATTGTTAATTTAATTTTAATGTATAAATTGAATTGTCTGAAAATACCAAGATGTTCCAAATTTCTACCACCACTTGATTTAGTCATTGTCACACAGGATGTCTGACATGGAGCTTCACTTATTGAAGCAGGTCTGAAATATAGCAGAAGGCTGTGTGGTGCACTTGCCCTTTGCAACCGCTGCCTCAACATGAAATAAGCAACATGGTGCAGGAACAAAAACAAACTTGAAGAACATTACGACGTAAGTCAGTGAAGAAGCATAGACTATACACACAGGCATCTCTTGCATTTAACAAGTTGCTTATTGATTTCTGTAATGTAATGTTTTACTTTGAAAAATAAGATAGGACTTGGTGCCTATTTTCAAAAACAATAAAGAGTTCTTTGTTTTCATTCAGACAGGAAGTCAATCTGGTGCACAGAGGTAAGTTTTTTTCAACTGAATATGAACACATTCAATTATTTTTACAGATCAACCTTTGTATTATGTTAAGATTTTGCCCCTTTTGTGGTTTTCAGGTCAAATTGACCAGGTGATTTTTTTGTCTAGGGATACTGAATAATTTTCTCTAGGTTGTCCTAAAAAATCTCATTAACATCTTTTCTACTAAAATGCTATGGTGATAAACTATACGGCATAAAAAATGTTTCTATGTTTTTATTTTTTGAGCAAAAAATTGAAAATGGGTCAATTTGACCCAAAACCACACAAGGCTAGGCATTCATACAGGTGAATTTCACTTGTACCTAGGAGAGTCTACATTCTTTCTTTTATTTCTATACAGTCTGATAAAAAATGGAGCAAAACATTGCCGATTTTCTTACAGATGTATTCTCAGGTATGAATTACATGATTTTAGGTCTCATAGCTGCAGACTTAATCATTGATATTCTCTAGCATTTCAGATATTTAATGACAAAAAAAAGTTTAATCTCTATTTATTTATTTTTTTTAACGATCTATAATGCAGACGTGGAGGTGGACTTTGAGCATCTTAACTTTGAAGACTATGTAAACGAGTCATTTCTGGCATGCAGAGCCCCTGAACAAGAGCAAGAACAAAACAACCAGAGACAAACATTACTTAGAGACAGCCCACAGCAGAGCTCAGAGAACCACAACATGCACACCAACTCAACAGGAAAGGAGACATATGCGCAATTAGTTGACAGTGAAACTGACGATGAGCTAAGTCATAAGATAGATACAGAAATGTCAGACGAAGCAAAGCGTGCGCACAATCATTGTGGCATACAACACCCTGATGAAGACGAAACAAGTAACTGGACTGAAGGACAATTCGCTTTCGGCGGAGATCAAGGAGGTCTTGACCAATCAAATGCGGGGGAATCAGAGAGGTGGTGTGATATTGAAAATGCAAAGGTTGAAAGTGTTGTGCCATTTGTAGATCTGAGTAACCCTGTTACTTTAGATGACACATGCAGTTTTTCAATATCAGATTCAGGAAGTAAGAATAATGAAGCTACAAGACCACAACATTTGGCTGTAGATAAAGAAGTGATGAATGAACTTTGTGGAGCTAAGAATATGTCTGGTTTTAATAGGGATGATAGTGATCGTGAGGATTTAGGGTCACTGATGCAAACTGCACAGGATGGACATTCACAAACTGAAGAAGGCGACTTAAGAGAGTTTTCTGAGGATGACCATGATTGCGTTGTTGAAGACTTTGCAGAATACCCGACAGAACTGGTAGACAGTGAGGACGACGGCGAGGGCTATGAGGATAATAATGACTTTGATGGGAAAGTTGAAGGTGACTCCACTGCATTTCAGCACAGCACCAGATATATGATTTCTGATTACACACAGAAAGAAGAATGTGTAGAGGAGGAGGAGGAGGAAGAAGATGATGACGTGGTTGAGGCTGATGATGATGATGATGATGATGATGATGACGAAGAGGAGGATACAATGGACGATGGACACAAGAATGCCAAACTACATGCTTGTACAAAGACTTACAGAGACAGCATCAGCAGCAGTGATGAGAGCAATGAAAAAATGATGGATACAACAGATACACATACACTGGGCAGGGATCATTCAAGTCTGCAGAATAAAACCGATTTTGAAACCCCCAGCATGCAGCAACAGCATTATGATGACCTTACTCAAATGAAGGATATTTTGACTGATAAAGGTGATGCAAGTCACTATACAGCACAAGAAATCCCAGATAAACGAACCAATGAGAACAAGGACAAACTGGATGTTGTAGTTGACATACTTCCTTGTGATCATGAGAGCCCTGTGTCTTCACATCATGACTCTTGGGGAATATGGCGCAAACAGTTTGACAAATACATGCTCAGCACAGACCTGAATTTAGATGTCAACATTGAAGAGCTAGACACACTGGACTCTGACATTAGCCTACCAGATATCAGAGACCGGAGTGCTGTAGCCCAAGCAGATGAAAGCAGTCTTCAAGAAAGACCAAACACCAGTGCATGGGAGTCAACATGGTCATCTGAAATGCTGTTGGATGAGGCCAGCCAACCACTCAGAACTTTGACACAGGAATTTGTTGTGGTTGAACAAGACGTGACAGCAGAGAGTGACTTTCTCTTTGACACCAGTTTGGCACAGGACATTCATGCCACAGATGAGTGTTTGAGTGGATGTCTGCTGAGCAGAGATACTGGACAGGAAGGCATGGAGGACAATACATCTAACTCATTTGGAGAAGAGGAGAGGAGCTGGGAGCAAGAGAGAGAAAGAATTGAGGCTTTCAACAGGTTTTACAATGATTCAGATGAGAGTGCTATTAACGACAAAGCAGGTTGGTAATACATGTTTTAAAGTGGTAATATTACTTTATTTACGTAGCTTAATAAAATAACAAGTTAATATACTAGCCACTGTTTAAATTACAGGAATATGATTATTGTTCTTCTATTTTTGTTAAAAACATGGCAATGATTTGAAATTTCTTGATTTTAGAAAGAACACATAAAGTGCACTTCTGTTTGGAGCCCCAGATAGTTGAAGTCATGGATTCTGAATCAGAGTTGTAAGTGGAATTACTGACAGAGATTAAACAATATAGGTTATGTGTAGAATGGACTTACTGCATTATTTAAAAAAAAATCAGACTATCATCCCAGTCAGAAAAGTTCTGGTCATTCTAAGGCCCTGTTTACGTGTATCTAGATATTTTTATAAAAAATGTACATTTTAAAAACATAACGTTTATTAACATAACTTAATGTTTATAAAACATAACTTAACGTTTATAAACATAACTAGATATGAGTAAACAGGGCCTCAGTCTTATGTCTTGTACTGTGTTAGTGACATGGAAGCAGAGGAAGACACAGAGGGCGATTCTGACTTGGATGAAATGCAATGCGAGGTGGGTTGCTTTACTCCTTGCAATGTTCTTTCACTCTAATAACTTTTTTGAGAATAATTTTGGAGAATCAAGAATACTTTGTTTCAGGAGCAGAGTGAGTCTGAGGAACCTCAAGAGAACCCATTTTCTTATCATTATCAGGAGGAACCGACAGAAAATGTGTTCCCTTGTCATGATCAGGAGGAACAGAAAGAGAACACATTCCCCTCTCAAGATCAATACCAGATGCTACAAGAACAGCAGCCACAGATTGATGATGTATCAGCTGATCACCTGATGAAAACACTGATACCCAATCGAGCCATGGGAAAACACCTGACTTGTCAATCTAAGGAGGATGGGGACACATTTCTGAAGACAGCAGAAAAACAGCAGAGTCAAGTCACATCTAAAAGACCAAAGGTACAGCTTTATCACTTCTGCAGTCATCATTTAAATTTAAACACACAAGGTATGCATATACTGTAGCTTATTTTTATGTGTTTTTGTAGAAATGTATGTGACATATATAACTAAAATATTTAATTTCAGATTATTTTGCAATTTGGTCAGACCAATCACAAAGGAATATTCATTTGTTCTTGCAGTGTTCTACAATACTGAAATCTGCACTCAGGGTGTGTGTGGCCATTGCAACTGGACTGCTGACTTACTGGTGGGCAACAGACCATTTGGATTGGACAAGGTTATAGTTGCAGCTATCAGTAACTTTGCCAAGTGGCATTCAAAGTGTTTAGTTACAGGCAACTCAACTTCTTTTTTGGTGCTTGAAGAAGTTTCACTTTCTATTCAGAAGGCTTCATTAGTTCTAACTGGAGATGGGAGTTCATATCCTGGCCTGTGGGTGTAACTGAACTGTAGACCACACCCCTCATTTGCCAAAAAAAAAAAAAAAAAAAAAAAAAAAGAATGCTTCAAGACTCAAAAAGAGGTCTAGCTGCCTACCATGGCCTGGACGAATGAAAATCTTCACAGACGTTTAAAGACATATTTTATAACGTGTTTGCTATCCTATAGTTTAGCCTAGTCAACGTGGATTCCAAATAGGCTATGTCAAGATTTCACCATATGCTGTGAATAAGTGTATTTCATTATTATTTTGTATGGGGCAATGAACAATAAATAACCGTTACCTTGTTCTCTTCTTGCCTATTTATTATCATTCAGACTGTTGTAGGAGGTGAAAAGGGGGTCTTGCTTTAGTAGACAGTCCATGCACTGCCTTGACAAGCCCGCGCAATGTGTGCTAGCGTGAAAACAAATGCGCCGGAAATTGCGTAACTGTAGTGGGCTGGCTCCACTGAGCTAGACACAGACAACAATCAGCTGAGAGAAAGAATAAAACGTAACGCCATAAAGTGCGTGAGTGGCGCTCTAATGTTAAATTGTAGCCTGCGCTGAATTGTAGACACGCTTGAGAAATTGTATATTTTTTATGCAGCATAGCGTGAGAGTGACATTGTGTCTTAGATTTAATGATAGTGTCTTATGTTGATTGGCAGTAGCATTTGTCTAGTGGTCCTGAAAGTTCGACTGAAGTAACGTTAGCCTTCTCAGTTTATCATGTCCGCAATAGGACTACTCAGTAATAAATCTGACGATGAAATAAGGTGGATGTTGGACGACTACGGGATCAAACATGGGCCAGTTGTTGGTAAGTTTCTAACCTAGGTCCTACAATTTCAGTATTTTAATCCATTGCCATACTCTTGAAGATGTAACTTTTTTGTTGCAGAAAGTACGCGTCATTTATATGAGAGGAAGCTTAGGGAAGCGATGGCAAATGAAAGAAAGGCTAGACTGCGCCCCAGACCACCCTCTAATGAATCACCCCATAGAGACCGAGAGGAGGGTACGGTCTCACACTTAACGTTAACTTGAGATATTTCAACAATGGCAGCACAATTCATTTCATTACATTTCAAAACTCATTGCGATTTTTATAATCGCCTTTCAGAGATCAACTATGAGAGCCGTCGGTCCTATGTAAGTTCTTAACCATATAGTTAACTTTAGAACCTTAGTCCAGATTTATGTTACTTGTAGTAGGCTACGTATTAAACGTATTCATTTATGTTTCTCAGCAGCTCAGGGATGAAGATCTTCGTGAAAGGTATTGGAAACTGCCTGTCTGTCACAATGCTTCACACCTGTTTCTAAAATAGGGTGTTTTTACAATGTTAAATCTTTTTCTCTTTCTCAGACAATGGAAGCACAGAGAAATGGATGAAGTAGATGACAGCAGGTAGGCATATGTATCCACCAACCATTGCTCTGAGACCCTAACTCAGTGGCTCAGCATTAATAAAAGCCTACAGTTGGCCTTACAGTAGTAATGATGTGCAGTACCGTGAGACTGAAGCTGTCTTTTCTGCTCAGACCTGACACATACAGAATGGCTTACCGCAACTTGGCCCAATCAGTACCAGTTATCCCAAGGCATGAAACCAGGCCTCCTGCTACAGATAACTCTTCCAGTGGAATTCCACTGTGGGTGAAGGTTCTGGTGTTCCTGCTTGTGGCAGCCTTTCTCGTTGTCATCTTCATCAATATGGAACCAGCTGAGGAGGAACCCTTTAAAAGACTGAACTGACCTGGCAGAGCTGAAATCCTGTCACTGGTTTTTAGGTTAGATTAAAAACTCTGTTTTACCTGTGGTCACCCAGCTCCTCAAAGTTCTGGATGAGTTCTGGATTATACTGGTACATGCAGCGCAAATTTGAAATAAGGCCAATAGTCTGGTTAGGGCAAGATAATGGATAATCATTTTACATGTGTGAAAGAAATGTGTGCTACAGGAATTGTCAAGTTTACATTAATTGCTATTTGGATTGGTCACAGACAGAGATCACCTACAAAGTTGCCTTGCATCATTGGTGGCATTATGCCATCTGCAATTTATCATGCACACATGTCCTTAAACTGTAAACATGATCTTAAATTTAATTCAGGCATAAAGCAGGCGTGTTTAATAAATTTTTAGAAAATTACGCAAAATTCAGTTGCATGCAAACAAAATATTTCCAATATTCCATTTAGAACCGTAATATACAGTACATAATGTGGCCGAAGTCTCAATGTCTCAGTTCTATAGGATAATTTGGAACAAGATGGTGGGAGATAAATTTCACTTTCCTTGTGAGTTAAGTTTCACTTTTTCTGTGACAAATTGCAGGCATAATTCCCATACTGTGAAATGCTAGCATGTCAGAATCCCAGACTGTACACAGATCTTTTTAAGGTCATAGCTTAACTGTGTTAAGTTTATAGTGACCTGCACACGTAAGTACAATACGTGACTGTGAGCATCTGAAGATCACGAAGTATGATTGTTCCATCTATTTGGATGCATACTAGATGAGGTGAATAAATGTCTGACTTTTATATTTTTACTTTCTTGTGTGAAAAATTCTGTGTATATATTTTATGTTGTGTGAAATGACAGTAACTGAACAGAAACATTTGATGCATTCTCCGTCCACTTATTTAAATGTATACCTGTGTTTTTTTCTGTGTTATACAATGTGCGTCCTGTGTGTGTGCATTTTGAACAACAGCATTTTCAATGGGGAAAAAAAAGAATAAAATATTTAGTTTGCTTTACAGTTCTTGAATTTCCCCTTGGGGATCAATAAAGTATCTATCTGTCTTGTCTAGTCATATTTTACATACAACGTGTATATTAAACTTCTGCTTGAAAACACTTAATTTTAGGTAGGTGTATGTTGCTTTATTATGGTTGCTTAGAGATGTGTGTCATGAAGGAGCATATGAATTCAATCAATTTTCAAATAAAGAATTTTAATGATCAAAGAAATAGTACATGTAACAAAAAGAGATGGTCTCACTTTGTGATTGACCTCTAGTACAATCTATGGTCACTACTTTTTTTTAGCAGTGCTAAGGGTCTCAGGTAGCTATTTCACTTATGGTTCAGACATCAGACTTTGGACATTTTGCACTTCATGACAGCATGTAGGGCTCATTAAGAGGAGTTTGATAGCAGCATTATGTCTGATCCCATCATGTCTGGCTAGTGTTTACATTAGGAGGGCCATTTGATGGCCAATCCCAAGGACATTTAACAAAACATGCCCTTAAATAAAATGAAGGAAGATTAGTGTTTTGTTTTTTTGTGTCCTTTTCCCCCAAAAATCTTTAAGTACCATATTGTTTAACCTGTGTACACCCTGTTAAGGGAAAACGGTATCTCTACTCCATTAAAAGTATTTATGCTGACAAAATGTACATTTCAATAGAATATTTGTCTATTTGTGTTAAGCAACTGAAATGTAAAAAAATACCACTGTTAAAAATAAATGACTAAACTTATTTCAAATACATTCATAAATATCTGCTAATGTTTAAATATAAAATACCACAAAAAACTGGAAAACAATACAACTTAGATACAAAAGAAACACAGTTTTACAGTCAAGCATCAGTGAAAGAATTTGAGGAATTGGCAGGCCCAAAAAGAAATGTTTCTCATTTACTACCATCACTTACTACCACAGCATTAGTCTGTTGAGACGCTTTTAACAGCATTATATACATGTGGGCAGTACACAGTTCAACCAAACAACCATTTCTAACAAGCGTTAAGGTCTGTAACTCAATGACAAATCATTACAGAAATTCAAAAACATACAATTGGTACAGACAATTTCAGCACACACTGCACTCCATGCAAACTGCAGAAGCATCTCCAAAGGTATAAAGTGGCCAAGAATCACAATCAATTTTGTGTTATCTTTTTATGGTATTGAATGGGTTGAAGGGGTCAAGCTATAATATTACATTTTGATCTTTGTGTTTTGTCGCCTTCTTTCAAACCGGCCTATGTTCACTATGAAGAGTACCCTGCACTCTATCTCAGCTACACTATCACTAAATAAGTGTGTATCACCTTCATAACATTGGTTTTAATGTCAAGACTTGACTGTGAATGCTTTCATTCAAGTATAGAGAGAGTCTAATGATTGATCTATATGGCTGGCATGAGCATGTGAAGGTGACAGGCTTTGAATAGCTAGTGGAAAATCTCTATAATCTCTCTAAAATCTCTATGATTCTCTTGGTAAATAGTGCCATTTAATTTTGCTTTTGTTACATAGCTCACCTACTGTATTGATTTGTGAAACTAATTTGTACTGAAGGATTACTTGTTCTTCCTGAACCATGACTGCATGGACAAAGGCTACATCAGGAGCGCAACTGAAGCAAGTTCACACCCTGTCTTGTACAGTGCTGTCGCTCTGATTATCGTGAAAGCTAATTGTTGTGGTATATGCAACTCAAATCTAATGCATCTATTCTATAATGCATCTAGTGTAGCTTCCCTGGAAAGGTGTTGTAATTCTTGATTAATTCAGAACTTCACTGAAATTACACCTCCCACTCTAATCAGTGTGGGCATCAAAATGCAGAGAACTGCCCAAACCAAGTAATAGAACCTCTCCAACAGTCCTGGTTTTGCTGTTCTTTTTTCTGTTCTCCTCATGTCTCCACAGACCTTTCTTTTTAGAGACAAAAATTGTACTATTTTGCAAAACTTGAGAATACATTGACTATAACTAGACATACTGTACATGCTCTGTATTGTGACAATTTTGTTTGCTCATATGTTCTGCAAAGCAATGCTTTCTTTGCATGTGCTGTACTGGACTGAGCGCTGTTTACCCAAACTACAACATAACAGCATTCCTCACCCTTTAAACAAAAAAAAAAAAAACCTAACATATTTAGCGGGACTTTGATGATACACTGGCTCAAGGCAAATGGGATTCTGGCATTCAAACCACACCTGGCTGAAAGGTGTATTTGAATACCTGAACATAGGCTTACCCTCCCAGTAGACAAGCCTGTGTTGGATGGATGGGTTACATGTGGAAAATGCATTGTTCTCCGTAGTTTTGGTCTTTGTCTAGTCTCATCTTCTTCGTTTTGTTCCTGAGAAAGGGTCGAGAGTTCAGAGATACATCCATAGTCTTCTGTTGGCTGGTTCTCGAGTGACTCCTCACTTCAGTTCTGGAGAGACCGAAACCATCAGGCCCACAATCATCTCATATAATTTCAGATTAATTGTTCATCTCTACATATCATCAAAATATCAAAATAATGTCTGATTTCACTAAAGCAGACCACCAGTGGTCTGTAGATTGTAAGTATTTTGTAACAAGTTAATTGTAAATTTAGTAGATATATATTTGAGTAGATCTCTTTTTATAACAGAGTTGAAGAATGTGGGAAAATTGACACCATCAACACATAAAGGTTTCCAGTTCTTAACCTGTGAGAGTTAAAATGTACTTACAGAGTTTTACAGAAATCTTGAGTTACAAAGATGGGAAAGTATTATCTTTATTATCTTTACCTTCTCTGGTTTTGTTTAGTGTTTGGACATCATCTTATTTAATAGTCGTCAGTGCGATGTATGTGTTGTCCACACCTGTTGAAGAAATGGTATGTTACAAATTTTCTGATAATTGTTTATTGATTGCAACATGTGTGTTGAGCGCACACAAAACACAGACACACACACATGCACCAACACAGTCTTACATGTTCTGCTTTCTCTTTCTAATTCAGTTAGTTTCCTCTTTCTCTTAGATAGTACTCTGAACACAATCAGGATGACGAAGGTGGCCACAACGAAGGTCAACCCTGACACCAACAAACTGATCATCACAGGACTCATGGCAAGATCTGTGTCTAAAACACACAAACACACACACAAAGTTAAATTTCAGCTTGGTAGGAATTTTGCACGAAATTGTGACCGCATTATTAACATAGCCGTCATTAGATAACATTTAGTTATGGAATGTTTTTGAATGATTTTATATCAATTATGATAGCAGGAAGACATTAGGTGAAAATAATGGAGGGATAATAAACTATTAATTTAACTAGGTTGCAAAATCCCAGACAAACCTCTCTTGAGCATTACTATACAACTATATGGTCACAATATCAATACTGGCACAGAATGACACATTATCATTCACTAGGCAATATCCTCACCTCACCTCTGACAGAAATGGGAAGAGGCTGGCTCTCTCGGGAGGCCAGCATACGGTTGCCCATCTGTACTTTGTACTGACAGCAGTAGTAGCCCTCATTCTGCGTCTGAGCGTTACTGAAGGTGAAGGTCACCATTGAGGTGAGGGCCGGCAGGGAGTGACGCACGGTGCCGTTGGGGCGGATAAGCCGCAGCTGGAAGGAGCCACCTGGGTACAAGGGGTGAGTGGAGCAGGTGACGCTGAAGCTCTCTCCCTTGAAGACCCAGCCAGAGGGGGCCTCTGTGGATGTGTTGTACCAAATCTGTGGCCGGTTAAGTTCCACTGAAAAGAAGAAAGAAAGAAAGAGGGTGCAAGGTTTTTCTTAGAGGGAGTGATGCAGTGGAATATGCAGGAGTGGTCCCCAACTGATCTGGTAACACTGGAATAACTTAATTTGGTGACTCTGCACATCAAACTCGGCTGAAATATGGTTTCTGGAATATGTGGACAGTCAGGATCACAGGGGGAAAGTGCAAGCTGTCAGCTGGCCTCCCCTCTGACTCTGGTGTGAATAGGATTGGCAAATCCAGACTTTGAATAGATAAAGAGCAATTCAAAGAGTAAACATCATGCACATTACAGTACAATGCAATAACATGCTTTTAACCAACTTCATCCCTGACACTTGCTCTAAAGTGCATACACTTAACTACAAGCCAGCCAGGGCATGTACACACCTACAGCGACGTCAATGGAGTTGCTGTGGTACATGCGTTTGGGTGGGTGCGAGCTTCTGCGGTCACTGTTGACACAGCTGTATGTGCCCTGGTGTGTGACCTCTACATCCGTAAGGGTCAACTCCATTCTTCTCTGTCCGTTGTCAGCCCGCTGAGTCACCAGAGGGGTTTCAATGCCCTTCTTGTACAGGTGGAAGTTGAGGAACTTGGGCCCACTTGGGGCCGTACAACTGAAGTGAATGGCCTCACCAACTTGGAATGCAGTGAATGGGGACAGAATTGATAGTACTGGCTTCCCTGGTTGAGAGAGAGAACAATCAATTGAAATAAATTGAAACCGAAAACAATAAAACAAAAAATGATGTTTTTCATCAGCAATACTCTGCACTAAACATATTTTTACCTGAGCAGTCCTTCATAGGTTCATCAAGGATGGTGCAGTTCCTGTTGGAGTGCGAGCAGTGCGTCAGGTCGGGCACTTCACCTGTGCAACTGACAGGGCTGAGCCACACAGCTCTGCTCGGGCTGAATTTGAAGCCGCTGGGCAGAGAGGCCAGCCAGCAGCCCACTTCCCTGCACACTGTCCGGGTGTCGCTCATATCCCAGCCGCGGTTACAAACAGTGACCCACTGCCCTTCATGATTGATCTCCACCCTGCCGCGACATTCACGGCCGTCACCGATCACTTTGGTGACGAGATCTAAAAAAACCAAAACAGGGCAAGTCTAAACATGTCTCATGGGAGGGTAGAAAGCGCTGATGTTAAAACGTATAACGTTATTAACTTTAACATCAGGTAGGCTACCACCAGTCACTCACCTAAAGCTTCTACATTCACATACACGATACTGCAACCTAGAGGACAACACAAAATATATAAATCATTAAGTTCAGCTCAGATAAGCGCATGAAGGTTAAAAAAGTGTATTTTAAAAACTGCATTTTCAGACCTAATGTTGAAAGAACAAGGGCAATCCTCGCCACTGGTGATGGTATTTTTGCAGATTCCATGACTCCGGTGGTGGTCCTAATGAATGAACCCCAGATCTCTTGGTGATCCCTTACTTGTTCATAAGTTGCCAGATGAACGCCGAGGAACGGATAGACATTTAAGGGATGAAAAACCACCTGGACATCAACAGGAAAGATTGCTATACATCGCGTGTTTCTGATCCTAGGTCTTTGAATCATATTTAGTAATCTGTGACATTTGTAGTCGTTCCCGACTTCTCGTCATGGTTAGTCCCGATGCTGAGATTCATAATGTCAAAGAGAATTGCGGGAAATGTCAGAGGATACTGCGTCAAATTTCAAAATGTCATCAGCAAGGTGAAAGTCACTTCGGCGTCACCTTGTGAACAAGGTAACGTGCTGTCTCAGCTAAACTGATAGGAGCTTATGCCTATTGTTACTTGACAAACTGCGACTGAAATTATGACAAATGCAATGGAAAGTACAGAAATATGCTTTGCGTCTTCTACTTCTTCGTTGGTTTTCTATTGGCGGGTTAAGCATACAAAGACCATACCGCCACCTACTGGGTGAAAACGGGACACCGGCGCATGATCGCCCAAATACTTCTCGCTGCAGCCCAGTGTGCAGTGATCCTACGGGCCTTTTGGGTTGTAAAGGTGTTTATTTCAAAATGTAGGCCTACTTCCTACTGCTCCAAAATACCCTTCATGATGCAGTTTAGCAAAAAATGTAAGGGTACTGATGGGCCTAGATCATTTTAATAGCCTAGCAATAAATCATTGTTTATAGGGCCCCAAATTATTTTGTATTTTTGCATTCTACTAGGCCTACAATGTTGCCTGTCAAAACAAAATCAAAATTCTTTCTGCTGCTGCTACTTGTCGCCTCTGCACACAACAGACTATACTGTAGGCCTATTCTATGTGTCTAGTCACTCCTGATTCCCTTATCATTGATTTGAATGCATTATTGCCTTTCATCTAACTGGAATCATTGAAAAAAACAACTTGAACATGTGCCTCACTGCAGTTGCCTCAAGATATTTCCCTACAGATTGGATTTAGCAGCTAAAATTGATTTACTGTCTGCAATGATTGGCTCTGTCTGGATTTGCCAATCCTATTCACACCAGAGTCAGAGGGGAGGCCCGCTGGCAGCTTGCACTTTCCCCCTGTGATCCTGACTGTCCACATATTCCAGAAACCATATTTCAGCCGAGTTTGATGTGCAGAGTCACCAAATTAAGTTATTCCAGTGTTACCAGATCAGTTGGGGAGCACTCCTGCATATTCCACTGCATCACTCCCTCTAAGAATAAAGCTAATAGACTCCAAACCAATAATCTACTGACAAAAGCTTTCACTGCTCAACAGGAATTTCTGTTCGAGACATTTTATATTTGCAATTAATCTTTCTTCCCTTTAGCTATTAATGAACAATGGTTTAGCCAATTTTTTAGGATAGGCTACTGTAAAAAATTTTGTGAAGACAATGATAAAGTACAACCTTCTTGATTTCTCTTTAAAGGTGCTCTAAGCGATGTGACACGTTTTTAGGACTAAAACATGTGTTGTTACATACAGCAAACATCTCCTCACAATCTGCTTGCTGCCTGTCCCCTGAACACACTGTAAAAAAAACGCAGTCTCTGTAGACAGCCCAGGCTCCACAAACGGCAACAAAAACACAGTGGGCAAACCTAGCATAAAAAACGGAAACGAAACATAACAGTGTTCCAGCCAATAAACGACAAGAAGGAAATGCACGTTCATGAGTCTTTTAGAAAGCATGGGAGGGAGGGGGAGGAGTGAGCTATCCTCCGTTTTGTTTGACAATACTTCGAACGTCAACAAGAAGTGACATGAAACAGCATCGCTTAGAGCGCCTTTAATAATACTGAATTGTTTACATTGTTGTAAAACATGAGACAGTTGACTTTGTTTGTTGTATCATATGTTTTTTTTAAGTCTACTTCTCTTTGCTCTAATAATGATAAACATTATATTATTGAAGTGACATTCAAAGCACTAAATATAATGTGTAATATTTTTTGTTAGAAAATCCAAACACGTATTGAATGTGTTTTCCTGGTAGACTGTAAAGAAACTGAATGTGGCCTGAAGACTAATCAGAACTCACACATAAAGCCAAAGGTGTGTTAACTGCACTGTGAACATTTTATGAAACAGGAAATAAAGGTTGCCATGCAGTTTGTTTTTTTCCTGTGTTCCTGAATACTGTACATTGTCGGTTATTGTAAAAAAAAAAAAAAACTGTGTGTAAAATAGATTCCTATTGATGCTATTGCAAATGCCCTATGCATGCAACAGCATGCTGGTTTGTGCCCTTTAAAAATGTATTTGGTAAAGTTTTACAGAATATTTAGGATGTCTGAGTTGGACAATCATTTTACCACTCAAACTTAAAGGTTGTGACTTGGACCTGGACTCTACTGGAAGATGTTACCGAGTACAAACATATATCCAATGCCCACCTCCATTCACCCCCAGCATTCAGCATTAAACCGTTTTTAGCCGAAGCTTTCATTAACCTTACACTATATAGGGGAAAAGCTTTGCCTATGCAGATAAATCACTATTTTTACACCATTAACAAGTTACAAAGTAACTCCACACTTAATTGGTAGACTTTACTTTATTACTTCATTTTAAAGACTTTACGTACTTTATTAAAATAAAATAAAATACAGACTGTACCTTCACAGAATTTTGTGGTCACCGCCATCTTGAAATTAAATCTTTTAAAATCTATTATATTCTATTATTTTATGTCATGATGCACTGACCAGAGACATCTCTCAAGGCAAGGCAAGGCAAGGCAAGTTTTTTTATATAGCGCATTTCATACACAAAGTAGGCAGTTCAATGTGCTTTACAAAGACAGAAAATAAAAACATAGTGGATAAAATAAAGTAAGAAAACAAACAAATAAGATTAAAGGAAAGAGTAAAAAGTTAAAAGAATAATAAGTTGATAAAGGACAGAAAATTAAAATAATTTTAGAATAAGGATTTCCCCAAAAATTCACAAAATAAATTAATCATTAAGAGAAAGCATCAGAGAAAAGTTTGGTCTTAAGTTTGGTTTTGAAGCTGGTAACAGTAGGGGCATTTTTTATATCTTCAGGAAGTTGGTTCCAAATCTGAGATGCATAGTAGCTGAAAGCTGCTTCGCCACACTTTGTTTTGACCATAGGTTTTACAAGCAAATTTTTTTCTTGTGTCCTGAGAGACCTAGGTGGTATGTATTTTCTCAGTTTCATTGTACCTGTGACAATGACAATAAAGGACATTCATTCATTCATTCATTCATTCATTCAAATCATGATAAATCGATTGACGAACAGATAGGACAGGGGAACAAATTGAAATTATATTCTATAGAAGTGCTTGGATTTCAGCTGAAAATATATGGTTACTGTCTACATGAGCACTAAAGCACCAACAAATGATGAAACTTAAAACAGTTTGACCAAAGACATTTATAAGGTTGTAGCTCGTCAATCAACTTATCGTGATTTAATTTCAAGACGACCGGGAAATTCTGAGAAGGTACTGTCTTTATAAGAGGCTCTGATTGAGCAGCAGAGATGAGCCAGAAAGACAAAACGTAGCAGGATGGCAGAGGACCTCAACGAAGAGGAATATTTTGGATTCGCCTGCCATCCAAAATATTCTGGATTTTGGCCTGCCATACCAATTCGAACCTGAATATACAGACTAGGAATTAAAAGAACTGGAAGAGGAGGAAAGAAGGAGAGCAACAGAAATGCAGCAGGCGGAGATCACTGCAGCTAAAGCAGCAACATTTCCGGAAAGGTACTGGCTCGTTAAAGTTCATTCTGGACTCTCTATCCGACCACATGAAGACCTCGGGATACTTCGGTTTGGCTTTAGGGACCCTCTACTCACTACCACGTAAGTGTAATGTTGTTTGGAGCTGTAGAAGAGGTATAAAAATAGTGTTTTGTAGCGGCGGAAATAATATGCCCTGGTCACTTACAGGCTAACAAGTTTTGGCTCAAAACGGTAAAATATAACTTTCTCAAAACACATACGAATTACATGATTTTGATGTCAACTCCCAATCATCCGTAAATTGATCTAAAGTGTATTTTACTACAGATAATTCCTTTAAACACTGATTACCTAAACGTTTTGTCCACACAGATTTTTTCTCAGAAGTTCGTTGGAAGTTGACTCACTGGTGTGAGAGGATACCCAAACATATGCCACCACAGAAAATGTCTGCAGCCATTACTAGTTATAGTTAGTTTGTTAGTTAGTCAGTTAGTTAGCAGACTTATTAGTATTCATCTTCACTGTGTCTTGTACATTTCTATGTCTCACCTTGCAGTCATGTAAAAATGTGCAAACTTCAGACATTTATGACGGCCAGGAAGGACAACAGGACAGCTTGGAAGTTGAAATTTGAAACCCAATGCTGCTCAGAAAGGAAGATAGAAATTTGCATGGCTGAAGTGTGTCTGTGAAGATTCTCATTCATCCAGGTTGTGGTAGTCATAGTGTTCAGTTAAGGCAACTTTTTGAGCTTGATAACTTTCCATCCAGACATATGGTCCGTCCGAAGAGGGGGCCGCATGTGACATCCTCATGGGAAGAGTCAAATTTTCTACTTAAGCTAGAACAATCGCCTGTATTAGTCAGAAGAACTTGGCCATCTTCTCCAGCATACTGCTGTCTCTGATGACTTTATGCTATATGACCCTAAGCTTACCATTAAACCATTCAAATTATATTTCGGTCTCCTAGTGGCTCCATCCTAAAGAAACACGCCCATAAGACTTTACTCTTACACTACCTGGACTGCTAGTTTAAAAATGTGACTAAATAATGAGACTGAACTGGTGAGTAAACCAGTGCTAATGCAGTATTTTGCACCTCTATGCAAGGCTAGTCGATGTCTGTGCAATAAGTTGGTAAACCTCATCCTGACATCTTAGGCCTAACACACATGCTAGCAGTGCTGGGAAATTATACATTATGTGCAACAAAATAACATACATTAAAATACAATATAAAAATATCAGTAATCAGTTACATTACTTTGAAAAAATGTGTGTTTATAATATTTTCAGGAAATTGTCAGGATTGCAATTTCAGTTACATCTTAGTAGTTTCTGCCGAAACACTGTCTACATGTGTAATAGCTTTGTTTAGGGACTGTTCGGGATTTACAGGTGCCACTGGAGGAAAATCGGGGAGGGTCAAGTGTTTTTTACGTCAACGTAAGGGCCAATTAAAAAATTTTAATCTAGAAGGGAGGGTCATAGAGATTTTTTAACAGCTAAATTTTGAAGTCCCTTGTTTGGTGCATAGTTTCCATGTAGCTTAATTCACGGTTTCCCATTGCTAGTAGATTAGTCTGACCTCTGACCTTTCAAGCCTGGGTGAGTGTGCAGAATACAGGTTAAGTGTAAAGGCAGGTAGCTGGTCATGTGCAGATGATGTCTGCATTAACATGTGTATTTGTGTTTTGGGTAAATATCAACACTTAACATTAGCCTGGATGTACCCAGACAACATGTCAACACAGACTGACCGTCCAGAGCAAGTGTCTCCCAGTTCCAGGAGTTTAACTAGCATGTAATGTACTGTTCAGCTGAAGCATAAGACCTTCACCAGATCTATTTGGACAGCAAATCTATCTTTCATGTAAAAAAATGTTTTTAAATGCAGATGTTTACACAATTCATAAAAAACACATCTCTGGTTTAACCATAGACAGTAACATAGAATCATGAAAAGCCCAATTCATGGAATATAAGCAGTTTCGCCTTTTTGGCATATAAGCAGATTGATTTGCGGATTTTTGGACATGGACTGCAATGGGCTTGTCTCCGGACCTGTAGAACCAATTTGCTAGTGATGCACCTTGGTTTACCCAGTCCAACTTAAAGGAGAAATCCAGTGCAAATCAATGAACAGTCCTGTTGTTTGCTGTCGGTACTCGGTAGGTAGAGAACAAGAAAATTGGTGCAATATAGACTGAATTTGCTAAACAGCAGCGAAGACTAACTGATGGGAACACATAGAACGTTCTTCCAATAGTAGCATTGATTGATTTTCACCATATTTACATGATGGTATTGGAGGTGAAGATTGATCATTGATTTACTCTTTAAGTACACCACAGTGGCTAAGACAAAAGAGAAAAGGTATGCTCACTGAAGGACCATCATTCCTATATCCTGTTATCATCTCCAATCCTGCGCCAACACACAGGGTTTCTGTAGTAATGTCAACAGGCACAGAGATTCATTCAACATGTCCTTCTCCACCAGACATCCATGTTGCCTTTATTCATGACTTCATATCAGCTTCAGTAAAATGGTGGAAGTCCTGAGAAGAAAAAAGCAATTCGCCCACTCTCTTAACACACACATTCTCACAAGCTTTATGTAAAAGTTCTAATAAAAACGATAGCTGTGATTATATTTAAATGTGTATACTATATTATCATCATTTTCTATTGCATGCTGAAGGAAGTGCTGAGTGCAGTGGGACAGCCATTAGCAATTTGTGATGTCAATTAACAGAAAATGTATACTATGTATATTGGAGCACAATATTCTTGCTTAATTTGGCTTTTAGTCTCTAGGCTGTATTGAAAAGTAGTATTTACAATTTGCTCTATATATTCTTATATTATCCTATATCACAGAAAATAGCACATTGAGATATTTTTTAGAAGTCTTATATGGCATCATAAATAAATTCACCTACAAAACAACTGAAACCGGGGGATTTGTGTTTTATACTGACATGCCTATTTAAAGTTGGCCACACACACAAGCAAAAAAAGACTTTAAAGTGACACTGTAGCTATTGCCATCAACCATAAATAAGGCTTTGTTATGTATTGTATGTACTATGAATATACTCTTTTTATTTGTGAGATATAATCAACTGTGATTAAATGTACCTGTGTTTATTTGATTTATTTGTATGTTTTTATTTCATTTTCCTGTTTAAAGACATACACTACACACTCAAACACAGAAAAAGCGTGAGGTGAACAGGAGTAAAGGAAGATTATGGGAACAAAAAGAACCTAACAGAAAAAAACAGACATTAACTACAGTTTAGCAACAAACAAACAGATAACACATACATACAAACATACATCATACATACAAACATACATGGATATATAAAGCTAATTTATAAAGCATCTTAACTGGAATATAGTAATTGTAGTAGCAATTGTAATTTTAGCAGTAGTAACCACAATAATAATAATAATTGGAACAGTAATATAATAATTAAAAAGCGGAATGATTAAACCCCCTTCTTAAGTCCATGTTCCTTGCCAGTTCAGATACTCTGCTGTTGTTTACCCACAAACTTCGTCCTCTGAAGTTATCCTCTCAGTCCGGTTCCACTGGGGTTAAGTTGTTGGGTTGAAGAGCAGTGGAGATACCATGATGATGTTGGGATGCCGAGAGGGAAGGTCAACAGAGGTGGTTCTGGTGAGAACGTGAGGGGGGGATAGAAACATCTGTAACTCAGTAGTGTCAAAGTCAGTTATCTCAGTTATATAATACTGCCTTCGGTCAATTCTCCTTGGTCCATCTCTTTAAGATCCATTGGTATAGTCCATTAAATAAGGTCATTCAGGGCCTTTTCTGACTTAAAACTTAAAAGTGTGAATTTCTTTTTTCCCTCCCAAGTAATTATAAACATGTCTCAAAGCTGTGCAATGGGCTAGCTAGGATTGGGGAAGCAGCGGATTTTCTTGCATCTTTCGGGTTGAGAAAGACGTCGCTCTCGGCGGCATTGTTGTTGCAGTTGAGGGTCACGGGGAGGCTCTGCTGTCGGTAGGGGCGGGACGGGGGGCGGGAGCGGGGAGGGCGCTGAGGGGCCTGGGAGGGCGGGGCTCCGTGACGCAGAGCCAGGCGCACGTGGTTGTGGTTGGCGCGCTCCGACTCGTCGTCGATGTCCGTCTCGTCAATCAAAGGGATGCTGTTCACCGAGTCGTTGATGATAAACTCAGGGTGCGCCATGAAGTCGTGGATGGAGTTCCTGGACTCTGGCTTCTCGATGCCGTCGTAGAGAGAGCTACGGAAGGCTTTCACTACCCGGATCTAAAGAGTGATGTGAGGAGAAGGGCAGGCATGGGGTGTAAGGGGACAAACAGAGTGTGCAAAATAAAAAATGGAAAGGGAGTACAAGATGGGGGTGTTGAAGAGACAAAAAATAGAAGACGATTTAGTTTCTCAAGGAGTGGTGGTGGACAACCCTTCCTGGTTTTACCTGAGAGAGTGGGGAGGTTGCGACGGAATGACAACGTCCACTCTCCATCTCTAATGCAGGGTAATTTGAGGAGTCAAAGGACTTCAGAATCCAATATTTAACCTATTTGAGCCTGAGAGATGCAGGCCTGATAAAATACAGGTTGCTTTGACTTTCATTTGCAAGGCACACTCTCCCTCATGCAGCTTTAAAATGCTTCTCAACCAAAGAGTGCTTCTGGATGTAATCAAGTAAAAACATGGAAACAAACCAAAGGACATAACAGGAAGAAAATAAATAAATAAATGCAAAAGAAAAATGTTAAACCAACTTTTGCTGTTGTCAGTTCACAGTTGGACAATAAAATGGATGGTTTATGAGCAAATAAAAATCAACAATAACAATGTATAATTGAATAAAGAACATAACAGACATTGACTTTTATCAGTATCACTTTCCTCCCTCATACACACACACACACACACACACACACATAAAAATACATACACACACACACACACACACGGACAGACACACACACATGTATACACACAGACACTGATACAAGAAATACAGTGATACATTTTGGTGACTGAACAGACTATGCTATTTTTGTAAAGCTTGTATGTATTTTTTTTTTTTTTTGCATGATCTGTAATCAGTAAACAGATAAACTGAATCAAATATGATGACTAGTATTCTAGTGGCAAAAGAAATGCAGGAGGGAGAAACATGCACAATCATGAATGGGGCACCCATCCTTAAATGCGGTTATTTCTTCACAAGATGCACTGGCACACAAAGCAAAAAAAATAAACAAACAAAAAATGCAAAAGAAATGCACATATTAAGGCAAAGTGCAGCAATTTGCCAAGCAAAGCAAGCATAGTCTAATGCACAGCAAACATAATCAACAGAAAGCTGTAACGAGTCAATCAATACCTATTAACAACCTAACTCAGCCAGCAGAGTAAGTTTTAGTGGAGATTTATGGTGTTCAGAGGCTGTAAGAAGAAGCGGTGTCTCGCAGTAAATAACATAGTATTTCTTGTATAAGAGTCACTAGGGCTAGTGGTTTCATGATTTATCCCAGTGATCTACTAACATGCCTAGGGCTGTATTGGTAGATCAATATTAATAGCATAATAAATAATGTCAATTTTGTGGATCTAGTTGACAAAGACACTTTTTTCATAGGGTACAACTCAAGAGAAGTCGCCACATGCCAAGAAATAACCAAATAAATAACGTTTGGATAGGTCTACACACTTACATAGGGAATGGGTGGAGTAGTTTTGTTGCCAAGGATCTACGGGGGGATTACTAGTGTGGAGTAAGCTGGACAGCTAAACATGGTTTAAGAATTTAAACTGGTCTTAAAACTCTAATGGACAAAAACACAAGTGCTCAGACATTACATTTCTCTGTCATACCATTTAGAGTTTTGTCATAGGGTGCAAGGCAGCATTTGCATGCAATGCTTTATCCACTGTATTGTCAAAAGTACAAAACAAAAAAAAACAAATAAAAAAACAAGCAGAGCATGGGTTTTCATCATGAGTACTACTCTAGGTCATTGTTACAAGGCTGCTGGCTGTAAACCACCCAGAATGCCTGAGTGGCCATAAAGAGTAATGGCAGGGTGTGGCATGGGATGATTCATCCAAATTCATGTTTCTGACCGGCGGTACAGTACATATTTAGAGGACGTCCAAGGAAGACTGCAGCCCAGGACATATGGTGCCAACAGCAACAGCTGAGATGCTGCCCAATCATATACTTCGTTTTTTCCAGCATCATGGGAAATCAGCCAAAGTCAGCCATGCTTGATTTACTCATGAGGAAAACCGAGACCTTACAAACACTGTGCCTATGCAGGCAGATAAACACTTGAATGAGCTACTGGGTGGAAAGCCAAACGTCAGGCTTTGCCGACAGAATATGAGAAGAAGGTCTGATGGTCCTGGTGAGAAATACGTTGCAGTGAACTGGATTACAAATTATGCTGTTGTTTTGTGTGTGTGTGTGTGTGTATGTGTGTGTGTGTGTGTGTGTGTTTAAGAAACATGCATACGGGTGCTACTACATTCTTTTGCAAGGTTGCTTGCAACAGTGGCTTGCTCACTGGACTGTACAGTACATGTGCAACAAAATTCTCCAAGCAATGGACAGGAAAGAACACAACTGCCTGACTAAAATCTTCCAGAAAGAAAAAAACTGGACCAAGAAATGGGATACATAGAAACCATCTGAAACACCTAGGTGGAGTCATTTATCCAAGGAGCCAAGTTATGGACATTAAGAAAACACTTGGAATTAAATAGCCTCCTAATGTTTACCTCAAAATTGCTCTGGATAGCATTGTAAACTTTCGAGTATAAGGCCCACAGCTGTCAAACTGTACGAAATCGTGTGGAAATGCTCTTTGTGCGCAGTGGACAAGAGCATTTTTAAACTGTATGCTTGTTCTGACAATGCCATTGTGGAAGCTTTATGGAAAAAAAAATAAAACAGAAAGTCAAACAAACGATTCTGTACATCAAAAGAGTAGAAGTAATTAGAATAAGATGACTAAGACCCTGCCATCTACCTTGCTGTGCTGAGGCTGAATGTCATTTTATTTAGTGATGTCAAAATGAATGGAGGCTTTTTTGAGACATTGCTGGCGACTGCTCTCGCTCTCAAGGGCAAAGAGATTGCAAAAACTAAGTTAGCTTGACATCATATCGTTTTGACTTACACTGCAAAGGGAAAGACAAAATAAACCAAACAGAGAAACACTGTCCTAAATGCTCACACTATTCTATGAGGCACTATGATCTACAAAAGGGCTGCTCAATTGGTGTCACCTTTAACTGTAGATCAAAACTACATTTAGTGTTTGTCCATTGAATGGATTGTGTCTCATAAGCAAATTACATGATAGAGATGACAGGTTTACCCTGGCATTACATGTATTTGACTTCTGATGACAGACAAGCACAGAAACAATGAGGACAGAGAAAAAGCAGACAGACAGTGAGGAGGATGAGAGACAGAGTCAGAGAGAAAGAGAGAGAGAGAGAGAGAGAGAGAGAGAGACAGAGAGAAACAAATATACAGGTATATTTGTCCCAGTATATAGTGTGACAAGACAATTCACTGAACTGACAACTTTGCGGATATAACATAAAGATGAAAAAAAGAGTGGGTCTAATATATCATAAGGAACTAAACCACTTTTAATTATTCTGGTATTTAATGGTGGTGGTATTGAAAGAAGAAATAATTAAAATTTCTCGAAATAAAAATTAAAATGACCATTAGTAGATTCGAGGAGTCTGTGTCTTAGCACAACTAGCCTAATAATTACACAAAGCTTTGACTATGCAGACAGTTGGGTAAATGTAGACACTTCTCCTGGGTAGGCCACATTTACCCTGACATACAGAACCGGTACACTGTCATGCAAAAGCCTGCTGTGTTTACCTGTGACGAGAGGCTCCATGTGGTGGCTTTCAAATGATCACCTCTCAAACTGCATACCAGACATGACTAGACAGACCTTTGCATGGCAATGTACTCTCTGTATGCCCGTTTCACATTACCTTCTACGGATCTCATTACTGCCTCATCATTATCTTACATTATTCTCATGCAATTATATTCTTGTACTTCCAGGCCTGGAAACTTTATCTCTATTTTTTTGTTTTCAGCTCTTCCTGTTTCTTCTCTTATCACGGCAGCACGCTGAGCAGAACAAACGAATAAAGAATAAAGAACACAACACTCAGTAGCTTCAACTAAATCCAATTAATCCAAAACAACAAACAACAATTAAAGAAAAGGAAACAGGATTAAAGAGCATGGCACAGTAACACTGATGTATCCCTACATGACACTCAGAACCTACAAAGAGAAAGAGGAAGAGAGAAGCCAGAGGAAAGCAAGAGAGAGAAACAAAACGAGGCTCACAAAAGACAGGGTAGTCATAGGAAATAAAAGCACAGCACATCATAAAACAAATAAGAATGGCAGAAAGTCTGAACAGGACACTCATAGTGCAACACAACACTCGCACTGGAAGGTTCTTTTGCAGAAGTCCAGGTGACCCTGGAGAGGGATGGAAAAGAATTAGTGCTGATGCAACACAAAGCTCATGGCCTTATACTCGAAGGTTTACTACTACTCTAAAATGAAAAAGGAAAAAAAGACTACATTTCAAATTTCTTTGTCCATTTTTTTATCTTTTGTTTTGGTTGTGTTCTGTTTTGGTTGGGAAAACGGCATTGTCCATTTCTCAAACCGAGAAAGTGGAACTTGCTTCAGTTTTAAAAACATTTTTTTTTTGTCTTCTGAAATGAGGATTGAGCTTTTTTGGAATGGGCTTTTTATATTTTGTGACAGATAGCTTAGGACCATCAGAAATCAACTGAATGAGCGAGGAGCAAGGCACCAAAGGGGAGGACAGCGAGCCAAATCACAGGCAGCACCAAAGCCCAACGAAGCAGCAAGACAAAGAAATAGCTTCAGATTAACATGAGGTAGTGAATAGGGACGGAAGAAGAAGAGGAGAAGGGGGGGGGGAGGAGGAGGAGGAGGTGTGCGCCAAACAGCCAACGGAAACATGAAGCTTAAACTAGGAATAAATAAATAAACAAACAAAAGAGGACTGAGATGGAGGGACAGAACAAGGATGAGACAGGCACCTGGTGTGAGTCTGCTCCCTCAGACAATGTTCGACGCATCTCGGACACATCTCTGGGTGTGTGTTTGTGTCTATGTATGTGTGTTGTTGTGTGTGTGTGTGCTATAAGCTTAGGGTGCCGTTAATGCAAAGTAGGAACTCACTCCCAGGGGCACCCGTGGCATTGGCAGTGGAGAGAACTACGTGAGTGGGGGTAGAAATATTGGTTACTTCGTGGAGCTGGCTGAGCACCGAGGACCTGCGGCGCACGGCCCCCTGAAATGAGCCACTTCTCTTGAAGGTACTCACTACCTCCATCTGCAGGAGAAAGAGAGAGAGGAACATCACATACCCACACGCACGCACAAACACACACACACACACAGACCATAATGAGTCTCAACACATGGGAGAGGAAACTGGGATGCTTAGCTGTCCTGTAAGTCGTACTAAATCAAATATATTGACTATAATTCTAGTGGATCTCTGGAGTTAAGTAAAATGTATTGTAACTATAGCCTGAAGTAACTAGAGGTATATTTCACCACTAAACAAAAATAGAAATCCATAGTGATTTTTATCTGTTTCCTACTGAGCAAAGCCTTACTGATTTGTACCTTTAACGTATAATATAGTCCTATAGCAGAAAATGTGATTCGTATCTCTAAACTACCATATAGTTTATTGTATAGCAGACAAATTACATGGAGGTGATTTGTATGTACTGGTTCATCAGTGTCTGGTTTTTATAGAACTACTGTCACATTCATTTACCAGTCGCCCATTTTGGAGACCTTACATACACATGTATGGGAGCAGCTTCTTCGCCTCAGGCAAAGTGCCTTGGGTTGATGTCAGTGAAACTTACTATGGTCGAGATCTGTGTGGTCAGTATGACAATGGCATGATGGTAGATAGGTGTGGTGGTGTATTTTTATTAAGGCTTACTGAAATGGATACAATGACTTGGGGGATGTACTGGATGGCACATAAAACGGGGCGAAAAAAAGGGAATTGGATGTGGTGGGATTTTAAATGTAGAAAAAGACTGGTTAAGATTTCATATTTCATTTCATATTCAGACATTGCTGTCAAGGTTATCAAAAAACAGTAAGTCTTATATAAGGCATACTGAGATAGGTTAGGATTGGACTTGGCAGTTGGTGCACAATCAATACTGTGAAACATAGTCTCCTTGTGTTCAGTACATTCAGGGCATTTCCTTCCTGCAGGGAAAAAGGGCTGATTAATGAAATGGCAGATGAGACATTAAAACTACCAACTTTACCTGAGTCTGAATACGGTTGAGTCCTCGGAACCAGAGAATCTGCCCACGGCGAAGCTCCCGCTCGGCATGGTCAATCTCCTCCTCGTCCTCAGCCAGATCTTCGTCCATGATCTCGTCACTGCCCGTCCCATGACCGGCCTCCTTCAGGAACTTCAGGTGACTGGTGGGCACCGTGGCAATGACCTGTGACCCCAGTACATTCCAGAACAGTTAAAACAACACCACAACTCATGAGACCATGGGCACACATAAACAGCTTATGGAGGGAATGACTTGAGGTAATATAGTACTTATGAAGGCAAAGGTCTTGGTCAAATGTGCACACTGTTTAGCCCTCAAGGCCAACAGGCCAACCAACCTTGACGGATACTAAAATAACACTGGGAAATATCCTGGGGCTAAATGTTTTAACTACTGGCATGTCGGGATATTTTACACCTGGAGAGGACAGGTACAATGACAAAGACCAAGGCCAAGATGAATGAAAAGTGTTCATACACATTGACATAAAAAAAAAAAACAATTTCTTTCCCATCCTGCAGCCCTAAGATGCATTTCACATTCAGTTACACAGTCTTTTATGATACGCCATGTCTGACTTAGATGAGTTAGATGAGATTGTCCAGCCCAGATGCAGCAAAACACAGCTGCAGGAGCGGAGGTGATGGGGCTTTGTGTCAGATGAAATAGCAGCTATCAACCCACAAAACAACCCAGTCAATTTCCAATTTCCAAAGCCCCGCCACCAAACGGAATTTAACACTCTTATCTCCCCCTAACACTCTTATCTCCCCCTAAATGAGCCAGACAGTGTCCTCTAGCAGAGCTGTACGCAAACTCAGCAGGCTGGCCTGCAGGTGGGATGCTAGGTGTCTGAGAGGAGGATTGGGCTCCACTGAGAGGCTGTAGGTATAGACAGAGAGAGAGTGAGATGGAGAGAGAGATATTTAGCAGCAGCACCTGTCCCCAAAGCAATTCTCCAAGTCCCACAAACAGGCACCACAGCCACTGCTCAATGTTCAGAGGAGCACAGCTGAACGGCTTCCCTCCAAACTGCACGATCACAATCTGACAGAAGGGAAAGGAGAGGTATAACAACAATTATTAGAGTGAGAAAAAAACGATCAGGATGATTATAATTTCAGTATCAGCATTTAATAAAAGGTGCATCTTGGAAAAATGCCCCCCTCTAATTCCTTTCATGTTTTTAGAACACTCTGTAATTTATTATTTTACTAGTTGAAATTTCTTTCCTGTATATTGTCATTACTTAATAATTTACAAAAGCTCAGTTATTTACACACCATAGACTGCAACACACTTTGTAGGACTATGACAAACCTGTGTGAACAAATACACTCTCTCAAAGACAAATGAAGTAGAACACTGACAAGGCCAGCCAAGACTTACCTGTATACCAAACGTTCCAAAGACTATGGCGCAGAATATGGGGTTGGAGAACATTCCATCAAACACATTCCTCTCCCCGTGGATCTTGCGGGCGTTGATCTCGTTGAAGAGCTGCATGAGGACGAAGGTGTTGAAGATGATGGTGTAGTGCTCAGAGGGAGGAGAGTGCAGGGGAGCATTGCGCCCAGAGTCAATGTTAAATATCTTTTCCCCTGAAATGGAAAACAGGTTGTCATCAGTGAGTGAGTAATTAGATCATTTATTTATCCAAAAAGTTAAATAATATACTAATAACTAAAATACTTTAATATTTACTTTAGGTTTAATTAAGTAAATTAAGGTTAAACAATGTCAATAGTTGTAAATAAACCCTTTACTGTTCCCCCAACCCACAAACATTCAACTTTCTCTGCCTCTTCAGAGCACAGTCCAAGCTCCTGCCCCTTACCCCCTCCAACCCGGTACACACACTCAAAACACATTCAGTTTCCGTACCGACGAAGAGCAAGGTGAAGATGATGACGAGCTGGTAGACGGCGTGGCCCAGGATGTTCTTCATCATGGTGAGGGAGATGAGGGGGTTGTTGCGGCCGTAGGGCTTCCTCAGTAGCAGCGCCTCAGTGGGGGGTTCAGTGGCCAGAGCCAGCGAGGCAAAGGTGTCCATGATCAGGTTCACCCACAGCATCTGCACCGCCTTCAGAGGAGAGTCCTGAGAGAGGGAGGGAGGAGATGAGAGAAAGAGAAACAAAAAACATAGTGTGAGGTCCACCTGTTTGATAATGGTACATTATAGGTTTATCTACATAATAAATGGAAAAAATGCACTCAATGCATCCACACCGCTCCTAGGCATGGGCACAGCTGTGTGAGCAATGAAGGTGAGACAGTGTGTGTGTGTGTGTGTGTGGTGTCAGACACCTGCTAAACAATTGCAATAGCTTTATTTATTCATAGACATAAGAGGCGCGCAAACACACTACATTATTTCAAGTGGCAGGTCCCAAAAGAAGAGAGCGACAGAGGCAGCAGAGAGATGGCTAGATGGAGAGAAGGTAGTAAAGACAACATGAGCCCAATTTCATGAGGCACATTTCTGTACAGATACCAAATTATTAATAATAATAATAAAAACGGCAAAAAAAAAAAATATAATAAATAAATAATATTACCCTCTATATACCCTCTAATACAATAAATAATATCAGCTTGTACTTTGAAAACTGGCAAAGGATTCGCAGCAGTATGGAGGCATTTGGCAGAATACTTTATTACTTCATTACTTCCAGGGCAGTGTAGCCTTATATTTCACCTGTACCTGTCTACTGTGGTAATTCAGTCCATTCATTTAGGGTTGTGGCGCACACCACACTGAGACATGCGGACAAGTGGGAAGGAGCTAAAGATCTCACCACAAAATGTTCTTAACCCTTCATTTTTGAAAGATTTCCTGGTATTTAGGGTGTTACTACTGTTACTGTTTTATGTTTTGATTCAAATGGTGAATATAAAAGTGTAAAAGTCACATAATTCTGACAGAATGATATATAGTATGAATGAACAGAAATAAAAAAGAGAAGGTAGTTCTGCCTCCAAACTAGTTTCATCATTACTATTGCTATTATTTTCATTCTTTATCATCCCATAGAAAATGTGTGAGACTTGTGTGATAATAGTTTCAGACACAAGGCCTTCCTCAGGCCTGTTAGCTTACAGTATGTGCAGATCTAGTGTGCAGGCTCCTTGCCATTAGTCTCTTTCCTGCGGATGTACCTGTGTGATGCAAGCTCCGGTAAAGGCGACGATGACAGCGACAACATTGACGGTGAGCTGGAACTGCAGGAATTTGGAGATGCTGTCATAGACATTGCGACCCCACATCACTGCCTTCACAATGCTGGAGAAGTTATCGTCGGTCAGGATGATGTCGGAGGCCTCTTTGGCCACGTCCGTGCCAGCAATACCCTTAAATAAGGAGCAGGAAGGTCAAGATGACTTGTCAGATTTGTTACTGAGATCATGCGGAATATCTGCTCAGATTAAGGAAGATTAGAAAAAAAGACTGTAATTTAGCAGTCAGCCTACCTCTGTACAATACATCTCAGTTTAAGTACGCATGTTTTATTGTTAGTGTTACCTGAGACCAAAACCAATTAGCTTAGTAATGCTACGCTGTATACTCTAAAGAGCTGAGTCTTATGAATGCAAAACAAAACAATTCAGATCAATACAGCACTATAAAGAAATACCACACAGCCTCTCTCTCTTTCTCTCTCTCTCTCTCTTCCTCTCTCTCTTGCTGTAAAGACCCTTTTAAGTTGGAAGCATGTAATGATACGTAGTCACAGGGGTTTAAATTTACCATTGCAAAGCCAACATCAGCTTTCTTAAGTGCAGGCCCATCATTGGTTCCGTCTCCTGTTACAGCAACAACCTGGCGTTGTTCCGATACAGTGCTGTCTATGATGCCTGCACAAACCCAAATCACTCCTTTAACACTAATGAAGTTTAAACCATGTGAACATAACCCAATAATAGAGACTGCCTTCAGAACTAATATGTTTAACATTGAAAAATGAAATACATTGATTATGAATCAATTAATCAATCACTCATAACATTGATGTATTTTTAAACATATTTTATATTTTTTCAAAAATCTTTTGAAGTGCTGACCCACCTTTGACAAGTGTGTGTTTGTCTGTGGGGGAGGACCGGGCCAATACTCTTAGCTTGGGCCAAAGCTTGTCAATTCTCTCCTGCTCAATCTGTAACATTTTTAGATGAACCATACAGTTCAGCCATACAATACAACATTCTGTTCTCATTCTGAGAACAAGTGTCAATGACTTAAGACTGAGACCCACAAACGACTATATTTGATTTATTTGCTGTAGACATTTGAGGTATGGCCTCATTGTATAGAGCCCAAATTATTTATATCCGCACCTCTCCTTTCTCGTTTCGGATTCGCCGATTGAAGTCCTTGCCCTCGAGGCAGATGAAGTCGTCTCCGGGTTGGATGATGCCACACTTGGCAGCGATGGCGCGTGCTGTGTTGATGTTGTCACCTGTCACCATGCGCACTGTGATGCCAGCCCTCTGGCACTTCCTGATAGCATCAGGCACCTGAGAAATTGAATGGGGGAGGGGGTCATGAAGGTGGATCAATATCATCAAAACTCATCGACCACTCAGCAATTTCTTCTTCGGATCACATATAATGCGCCACTATTTGAATTGAGTCCTTGACTAGGTGTCAGAGGCCATGACATACTAGCATATTATGTGCATACATTTACATCTCCTTGCCAATTTATTTACTTCACATCACACAATGATTATTGCCATGACCAACCCTGACCCTGATGAGTCAAATTTCAGCACATGTACTTTAAATCACGCAAGGAGAAACGACCACTGCCATCCACATTTACAAAGGGCGGTGGTCAAAGAGAATCTTTAGGTCAAAGAGAATCCTTAATTTCCATGCAAGTAGGTGCATGATATTCCTTCTACTTCAACTGTACTGTTTATTTTGGTATGCGGGAATACTGCATGTCTACTGTTGCATTACAGCACAATTGAAACTGCACAGTATCTCTTATTAATTTTATCTTCCATTGTGGCCTCAGGTCATTCCCTACCTCAGGGCGGACTGGGTCCTCAATGCCAACCACAGTGATGCAGATAAGGTTGGTTATGATGTCGGCCTCATTCTCCCAGTCGGGCTCTGGGCTGGCTGGCAGGTCCCTGTACGCCACGCAGATGGTGCGGAGTCCATCGCAGGCCATGGGCTCGATCACGTTCTTCACCATCTCATCCCGATCCCGCGGCCGGAATGCACGCGCCTCCCCTCCAGCACCCAAGATGGAGGAACATCTGGCAAACAAAGAAAAGAGGTAAGGGGCATTTGTATTCTGTTTTTTTTCTGTGGATTAGGTATTCACTTAAAATATAGATATCAACAAGAAATATGCAAGCCAAGATATAATTAGTGCATCAACATGACATGTAGATGATAGGTTTGCATTTTTTTAGAGATTAAAAAGCAAATCAAATACTTTTATTTGGCATTTTACCATTGAACAGAATCCAACTATATGCAGATACTCAAGTCTTGAGTATAACATAATCTTGACACTAACATATTTTGTTGGTTAGAATGTGTTTAAGCTACTGTAACAACTGTGCTGAGATAAAGCTTAAGAGTGGTCCAGACTAGTCTTCCATAAATATGAATTACAGACTTAGATTACATACTTAGGGTATAATAAATATATTGGGAATCATGTCAAAACATAACTTAAGGACAATGAGACATTAAGGAGGCTTTTGGAAACTGGCCCCAAAATAATACAGCAACAAAATGTCCACACATACTCTATTAGTCATAAGATGCCATAAAAAATTAAATGTATTGAGTGAGTGACTCACTTTTTGAGCAGGATTTCAGAGGCTCCTTTGCTGTAGAGGCGGAAGGAGCGGTCGGGCAGCTGGATGACAGTGCTCATGGACTTGCGGACCGAGTTGAAAGTGTAGACCTTGTAGAGCTTCTCCTCAGGGATCTGCTCCCTGACGGGGGCGTAGTCTCTCTTCAGGTCCAGCACGAAGCCCAGCAGGGCACACTCCGTCTTATTGCCCACCTGCTTGGGAAGACCTCCTTCCTGATCAGCCGCCTGGGGGATGACATTTAAGATACACATTTGTGTTATTAAACAGTCACATCAGCAGTCACGATGTCTGTATATTTGTGTTATATTGCCTTTCATTTATGTTTATTTACTTTCAAGTATGCAATCATAGAAATATAAAGTATTTGTGTAAAAAAAAAATTAAAGTAAATGTTATGTAAAGCAAGATCACACTTATGGCAAATAATTTGTTTACAAGGCATGGGAATGCTTGTTTCTGTACTGATCCACCAGTGCTTGTGTTGTGTTGCATGCTATCAAATTAGCAGAATGTTTTGCCAAGTTAATCAAATTACTATTAGTCCGGCTGTGTAAATAATAAATATTACTTCACTTTACAGAGTCAAATTAATTGGAGTCATTAGATGTTGCATGTAATTGGCAGCTCTTACCATTATCTTGGAAGTGTAGGCACAGTTGATGGCAATGGCACTGACTATCAGCTCTAGGGTCTTGGAGTTCATCTGGCCAGGGTCAGGAACCTCCCGGAAGTGTTGGTCACCAACATAGGCCTGGACCACTGTCATGCGGTTGGTCGTGAGGGTGCCGGTCTTGTCAGAGCAAATAGCTGTGGCATTGCCCATAGTCTCACAAGCATCCAAGTGGCGCACCAAGTTATTGTCCTTCATCATTTTCTACAAAACAAGACCAGGGTTTAGACTGACAAGTCAGACCTTAAGATCATAATGTACAGTCAGGGGGCAAAATCAGCATTCGTCTTTCAAACTGCCTGTGCACAATAGGTAGCCTGATAAGCCACTGCTTGGGTATGACTAGGCGACTCTACAAGGATAGAGCAATCAGCAATATGATTGGCCGAGTATCTGAGGCCCTATGGTTTGTTTTTAGATGTGCCTACATAGAAAAAAAATATTTCCCGTTTATATTTTTAGGCTAAATGAGGTTATGTTTAAGGTTAAGGTCTTTTTTAAAATCCTCAATAAGGTAAAATGCTTCCAGTGTTTTATTATTGACCCTCTAATGGCAATGTATTACTATAATTTCTGTTCAGGTTTAATTATTTTCTATTTAGCCTTATTTGAGTGGGGCTGGCTAATAACAACAGAGACTCTGTGTTAATCATTTTAGCACCACAAATACAGTACCTCTATTTATATAATACCTCTTATAATGGAAGGATTGAGAGATGAGTAGCATTCCTACAGTTCCACAGACACACTTTACATACATCCACATTCACTTTAAAAAAGCATTCAACACAAGCCTATGGGACCACAGCAATGGTTTGCAACAGTGATCAAGATGCACTTTCATGCATCAAGGTCTCATGACATTCAGCAGACATTCACTTTGGTGCTATTTCCTATCTGTTACTGATCTGTTTCAATAAAGATAAGTTAAGATGTATGGTACACTGATACACTCAGATTAAAATAACTACTACAGACTGAGGCTTGAACAAATGTACAAACAAAAATGGAAAATGACAGAACAATTATAAAAATCTTTCAACAATTACAACTGTCAATAGTCATTGCAATTAATTACTCCGAGCTTAAAAAAGCTGTTTATCCCCACAGGACCAATTAGTTGACAGCAGACAAACTCCAACAGATTGTCGCAGGGAAAGCCTGGAGGTCTGACGGCTGCAGCCTTTGGAGAGCTGGAGAATGGAGAGAGGCTGGGTGCAGGCCCTTTGAAGTCAGTGCCAAACAGTCCAATGAATAAACCCAGCCACTTACTGCAGGGCTTACTGTTGCATCGACTGAAACAGACCTCTCAGACAACTGTCCAAGCCCCAGCAGTGTTTGTGGACTGCCAAAAACTATGAATCTGAAATGTTTGAGGTATTTCTAAATGTTAGTGTTTTTTTGTGTGTTTTGAAAGTATTTAGCCACACAAATGAGTCTGCAGTAGTCTGCTCTTCTAATGTTTCCTGCTTTCTCCTTGATCAGATTAGTTATTCCACACACACACACACACACACAGCATAAACATGCACAAACACACCCACAGTCTGCACAGACACACATGCACACAGTCACATACACAGACAGACACACACACAAACACACACACACACATACAATACTGTCTGCAAAGACACACACACATACACACACACACACACACACACACACAAACTGCATATGGTACTTAAATTCTCCTGAAACATTACCAGCCTTGGTCACGGACACAGTGAAGTACTAGACAGGCCAGCCCTGCCATTTGAGACACCCTCTCAAAATAACAGCACAATGCCAGCAGAGGTTTTAAATCATGCCACTTGTTGTCTGAGAGCTTACCTTGACTGAGTAGGCCAGGGAGATGGTGACGGCCAGGGGCAGGCCCTCCGGAACAGCCACCACCAGCACCGTCACGCCGATGATGAAGAACTTGACAAAATACTGGACGTACACCGGGGTGCACTCAGTCTTCCACTGGCGGCCCTGGACCACAAACGTCTCGATCACAAAGTACAGCACCAGGATGATGACCGTGATGGCTGACATGACAAGCCCTGGGTAGGGAAAAAACAAATTGACATGAATTACAGTTGGAGCAATTAACATAATGGATGGAGAACAAAAGACATCGGTGAGGCTTTGGCAACAACAAAGGCACAAAGGCTGACAGGGCTGTGCAGGGCTGAAAATGAGCCCTAAATTATCTAAAAAAAAAAGTCTTTGGTTCTTATTGTGCACTTTTAAAAATGGGCCAATTCAAATTCTCAGTAAGATTTTCATTTCTCTTTTTCAGTTAATTATTTAATCGACCAATTTGATGATATTTAGTTCTTATGAATAGTAAAATGCACTGCCCTATGCTGGGATATGTTCTTGAGAGAGAGGGTTCACTGTGAGAGTGACTTTCTTGCCTGCTTTTCCGATCTGCACTGCCAGCTTAGTCAGTTTGCCCTGAAGCACAGACTTCTCTTTCTTGGGCACGTTGGCTTTCTTCTTCTCCTTCTCCTCCACCTCGCCGCCCTCCGCACTCTTCAGTGGCTGCATCTCCATGGCGACGGCTTCATCCTGTTTCTTGGCTGGAGCAGGGTGTGTCACAAAGTTACTCAGCAGGTGGGATGAGAATGGAAACATTTCCTGCTTTAATCTCCTGCAAATCTACCCATCACGGCAACAACTTGATATTAAAAAAGAGCAGTCTGTCGAATAATAAAGCTAACATGGTTATGTAACATGGTTATTCCTGTAGTCTTATTTGCAGTAATGTTTGGGGCGGTGGAAACATATTATTATAAATCTTGTTTAATAATACAACAGTTTTTGATTACTACCTTTATTTGGGTTGTTTTCCAGAGTCCCATCTTGTTTTCCTATAATCAGAAACATCAGATTTGAGTGTGTAATTAAAGTGAATCAATGTTCCAAAGGGGTATTTCTAGAACTACAGTATAATGCTGTGAAAGGAAGGAAGAAAAGGAGGAAGGAAGGAAGAAGGAAGAAAAATTAAAAGTGTCCGACAGCTATCACCACAGGGCAAAATGAGGAAAAGGTGGGAAAGACGGGGCAGTGCCACATCACAGATGGGTATGAACGCTATGAGCTGCATGGTGTGGAGCCCAGAAGTCCTACACTTGCACATGCCTGAGCATTTAGAAGAAGAAGAAGAAGAAGACTAGTATAGAGTGGCATTGACAAAAAAAGCGCAAAAACCACCATAATCCCAAAGAAGATCTATGGACTAATCCTGGACAGAGAGTTAGCCTACAGTAGCACACTGAGCCCCTGGTGAAGGCATCACGTACCATTGGTGATGGTCATCTGTTTGGCCTCGACTGCAGGGGGATGCAGCATAGGTGAGCTATTACTGCCCTCTGAAGGGAGTGGAAGTTTGGGGGAGGTGGGAGATACAAGAGGGGCGATGACAGATTTTTTTAACAAAATCATAATACGAACAATAGAAGAATAGAAGAGTAAAAGGATGAACAAATGAACTCTTTCAAGAAACCAAGCACATCAAAGTAAAAAACAAAACAAAAAACAACATGACTGGAGAATGACTTAAAAATTAATGAATGGCTATAATACAGCACAGCTAGACACTGAACTGTCTGCTTTACTTCTACACAATCTACACATCCATACAGTACATCCATAATGACACACAGAGCCATGTCTGAGCATGCTTACTGCTTCTTCACTGTAAATTAACCCAATTATGCCATTGTTGCATACACCTCATACTCATACTAAAATGCAATAGGGGACCTGATTTTATTCCCTCAGGAGGATGAGGTCAAGAATTGTGTCACTCGTGTCAGATTGCACACATTAACCTTGTTATGCCATTATAATACATAGCTGTTATCCATAATTCTTCTGACTGTAGAGGCACTTTACTGTTAACTGTGTGCTTTACTGTACTGTTTTCGGGTTGGTAAACACGGTTAAAGCTGTAATATGTTTTTTATGAGTTCAACTAGTGACAGACCGAGCACTCATTCCAAATCTAGTTGCCATTCACGGCATACACCCCCTTTCCCCTCCTCTTTCAATAATTGAAATTTATATGCTGCAGTGGAGCTGTGCTCCTCTCTGGCGCAAATTATTCAGCAGTCTGCCTGCCATCTTCTCTCTCCGTGAAGACAGCTGAGGGAGAGAGAGACAGCGGTGGAGACCACCGGTGGGGTGGGTGGGCTGAAAAGAAATAGGTCTGTTCTCACATCAAGCCCTTGTGTTGTGTAAATAGGCAACTGTTTCCTCATACAGCGGCACAGCTTAGTCCAAATCACATCTCAGCCGCACACTATTAGCACTTTAATAGACAATTTGAATTTGAGTTTTTCCATAAGCTGTGAGAATGTCTGTGAATCATATGAGTGCTGTTCAAAAGTGCAAAGACTTTCTAATGGCGAAGGGTATCATTTGTAAGTCAGTATGCATATTCTGTATGTAGAAGCAGGTAGTAACCACCAGGTCCGGTCTCATAGCTTCATAGCTTTCTTTGCCCTTTTTTTTTTTTTACCTTTCTTGGGTTCCTTTTTCTCCTCCTCTGCCTCGCCTGCACCCAAGAGAGTGAAAATGATTCCTGTCTGAGAGTTGACCCCCACTGCAGTGACCACCATCCTTCCGGAACCTTCCATAACGTGAGTGCCTAGAGACACATAGAAATATTTGGTATGAACTCACAATACTCAAATTTCATGGGAGAAATTGGGAAATTAAAGTTTCCAAAAACCTAAATACCACACATACATTTGTACAAAAACATGCAAGTACAAATACAACAATAACTGTCCCAGAACATTATTAGTGAGTTCATGTTGTTTGACACAGGATTACACACTGTTATTAATTTCAATAAATGACACATTGATATGCATCTAACTTGGTGATGTATTTGCTGTCTCCCGATTGAGGTTCTGAGATAAGGACCAGAAAAACCCCATCCCCTCTCTGGTCAGTGCTATTAGCATGTAATCTAATTAACTGTGTGCTAGAAAGCTCCTTTGTGCTTTTAATTAATTAAGGCAACTCTGTGTTGAGCGAATACTAAAGAATGGGACATGACAGCGAAAACACTGCTCTATATAGGCTAAGGAGATGTTGTCCTCTTTCTCTCCTTCTCTCTCTCTCTCTCTCTCTCTCTCTCTCTCTCTCTCTCTCTCTCTTTGCCTTTCCCTCCCTCACGATCATTTGGCTGCAGAGGAAATGGGGGAATTTGAACCGGCAGAGATCAATGTGAATTCAAGAACCTTTCAGGGCCACGTGACTGAGTCGGGGCAATGGGAGATTTTTTGGTGGACGATTGCCAGAGACACACCAAGGGCAGGAAAAATAGCACGAGTGCTGGCTGCAGCCTTGGCACATGCCTCTGAGTCAGTCTTCATAACAGCATTCAAAACCACCACCACAACAAGCTCTACGTCCCATAGACGATTATCTGACATGAACTGTGTTGTTCTAATTCAATTTGATTCAATTTGACAAAAGACTGCCACGACTTTCTGTCCCCAAATGAGTCCGGGCACAGAGTTGTTTATCGCTCTATGTCCGTTTGTGCTGCGCATCCTTCTACACTGCTGCAGGAGGCACTGGTGGTCAGTCAATTAAACGAGTTCAGCGCAGTCTAAGGACAAATTGTGTTTTTCAGGGTGGCTGTCATTACAGGGATGAGCTAGGGTCCCCCGTGGGCTTAATGCAGCAGGAAACCAAAATGGGGAGGGACAGGAGTATGTGTGTGTGTGTTTGTGTGTGCCTGTGTGTATGTGTGTGTGTGTGGGGGGGGGGGGGGGGGGGTTAAAGGATGCATGGGGGTTAGAATCTGATTACCCATTATCATGCACTGAAGGGAAGGGTGGAGCCACCAAGTCAAAGAGCAGAGGCAGAGGCAATGAGATTGTCCCCCGGCCACTGAGAGACATTCACTGCAACGGCTCCTCCATCACTGGCTCACACACACACACAGCGCGCGCACACACAGGCGCAAACACACACCCAGACTCAGACACACACACAGGCTCATATTTACGGGCTTAGGCTAGGCACAGCCACCTGCCACAGTAATATTTTTTAAAACGGATGAAAAACTGGAACGAGAGGACAGAGAAAAAGAAGGGCACAGTACTTTGGCAACAACAAAGAATCCAGCTAATATTTGAGGGTGGAATATGAACACACAGCACAAGAAGTTTAGAGCTTTTAGAAAATGGCTGCTCGCTCATTTGTAAATATGTAGCTTTCCATAGAGACGTCCCCAGAAAGAAAGCAGGCCCCATCGAGGTCTCTGCATTGCCCAGTAAACAGAAACAAGACCGTTGGCACTGGCTTTAGATTTACAGTGTTAATTTAGAGTTTGCCAACAAGGGGCTACTTCCGATTTACAATTTCGCTGTGTGGATCTATAGGCAATCTGCCTTGAGCTTACTCACAGAAGCAATTTAGATAGATACCAAGATTTACTCCTTACAAGATCCTGCAACTAACTTACACTGAAGGACAGTCATAAAATATATAGCTTGTTCAATGACAAAACAGGGTCACATTTTGTTGCTAATTTGCAGAGTCATAATTCAAAATGGAAAGCTCGTGACAAGTGTCGGTCTATCAGGAATAACGTATGCCCCTAAATGCATTTTAGTCCATTAGCATTCTGGGCCAGGAAAAAGCCATGTAACTCCCAGATAACCACCTGTTTCCTCATAATGAAATTTATGGTAATCATTATCATTACATGGTCTACTCCAGCAAGACAAACTTTCCCCCCCAACACACACACACACTCTCTCTCACACACACACACACTCTTTTATGACACTGAGGTCCCTTTGATGACTAGCAACTTAATTTTTAGAAAAGATTTACTACTGATGTACAACCTGTGATATTATAATTCAAAAACTAAATCTAACAGTTCTTTTTTTCTCTTACACAATTTTATCTTTAATGGGTCTCTTGTTGATTGAATGGATTGCTAGATAACGGTCTAAAAGCAAGCATCAGTCCTAAAAATGCTAAAACCAGTTTGCCTTAATCTCCATGAAACCCAATGACAATTCCCAACACAAACAGACTCAGGCTATGATAATCTTAAGCTAACTGGATACAACAACAACTAACCAAGCATGAATGCAGTGCATTCATAATACTTCACAAAACCAACATGATTGGTAACAAATAATTTCCTTGTAATTATGCATGCATAATGGCATGTGAACACACACACACACACACACACACACACACACACTTTGTTTTACACTTTCTTTGTACTTCTCCTCTTTTAACATTTACCTGAGAGCAACATGGGGTCCTTGTCGACAGCTTTGCGGACATGATCAGACTCCCCAGTCAGTGAGCTCTCATCGATCTTCAGGTCATTACCCTGGATCAGTATTCCGTCGGCTGGCAGGAGGTCACCTACAGTAGAAATATGAGAGAATGACAAATGAGACTGAGCTTCTCTGTGTGCACCAGCAAATGCACAATTGGCTATTTTAGTCATGCCCATTCATTAGATTAAGAACATAAGAATGGGATTGAATGCATATTCACTTATTACCTTAGATATTTTACCTTTATTTTTGAGAAGCAATACAATAATATGCCAAAATGACCTTGCTTCTAGGGCACTCACATGAGGTCTGCAGCAGGGCATACTACCACATGCTGTACATATTGATCAGAGCTGCCACACAGCGCTGCATTTGTAGCTGCAGCTAAATGCATTCATCTCTATATTGTAGTTGACAAAGGACTCCCTTATAGTCAAGCTACTCTGGTGAAGGTCTCGTCAGACAGACACTCCTTTAAGGTCTTGTTACAAGCAGCACTGATTAGCGTATTAGGGTTCCAAGAAGTAGAATTGGGACATAAAAGAGGTAGAATTTAGTTTCTTTTCCAAGAGTAATGAAACATAGGTCCATTGACGGTGCTGTACTGACCGTATTTGACCTGAGCCACGTCCCCCACCACCATTTCAGCCACGGGAATCTGGATGACTGTCCCATTGCGCACCACAGCAAAGCGTTGCTCTTGTTCAATGCGGCTCTGCAGCCCGCGGAACTGCTTCTCCTTGCTCCAGTCATTGAAGGCCGTCACCAGCACCACACACACCACCGACAGCAAGATGGCCGCCCCCTCGATCCAGCCCGCCTCGGCCTCGCCCTCATCTTCTGCACCGGCCGCGACGTTCCCACAGGCTGAGGGGATCGGAGAGAAGGAAGAACAGAGGAAAGAAACAGACAAAAAGAAAGAAAGAAAGAAAGGAAGAAGGAAAGAAAAAAGGTGGGTATAGGAATGCATTAATAGGCCCTCTACATCCCTGCCTGCCTTTACCAATCAGAAGTCATCTCAACCAAAGTCATCTCAACAGGTATATTTACACATAGTCCACATGGTGCGCTATCAAGTACCTATCCTATTTCCCACAATCTGCACCTGCTGCTTTTGCTTCTATCTGTCTCTCCCACTGAATTCCCCTCCCTTCTTCCATCCTTCCTCTCCTGCTCAAATTTCTTCTTCAGTCTCTTTTTAGTAAACATTTGTATTTTCAAATCCACTCTTTCACCTGTCTTTCACCTCTCTCTCTCTCTCTCTCTCTCTCTCTCTCTCTCTCTCTTTATGCACCATCTTCCTGTGGTCTTGGGTAGTGCCAGCCATGTTCAGAGGCTGGGGGAGATGATGGCATCCGATGTAATCCGTGCAGAGAGTGCTGGGCTGTTGTCTCTCTGCTTTATCCTGGCCTTATCGCGATGCTCTTCACTGCTCTCACTCTCCTCACTCTCACTCCCCTGCACAGGTTATTTAGGGCTCCTCTCTTCACCACACACAAACACACACACATACACACATACACACACACACACAAACACAGACACACACACACACACACACACATACACACACACACACACAGAGAGAGAGATCCCTCCCTCTCTTGCATTCCTTTCTTAATCTTCTTCACACACCTTTTTCAGTCTCTGCCTGTCATTATCCCTCCCTGTCTTTTTGTATTTATTTTTCTCATCCTTTGCATCTCAACATCGATTCTCTCTCTCTCTCTCTCTCTCTCTCTCCCCATCCCTCTTTCTTTTCTCTCTCCATCTCTGTCCCCTTGCATTTCGCTATCACTGTCTGTTGTTCTGCACTCACATTCACTCTCCTCTCCTGGTGGCTGGTAGAAGGACAATCCCAGGGAGATGAGAGCGGCGATCTCTAGGATGATGAGAGTGACGTCTTGCAGAGCTTCCCACACCAGCTCCAGAAACGTCTTGGGCTTCTTTGGAGGGATGAAGTTCTGCCCAAACACCTCCTTGCGCTTCTCCAGGTCCACGGCATTATCCGACAGACCTGTCGATGAAGGGGAAGATCATATTTTTCTCACACGCACACCAATCACAGTTACCTCACACATAACAATCCACCAACTCATCCCAACGAGATTTTCAAAAATTGTGAACTGTAAGAGACGTATTGTTGTCTGCCTTTGAGCAGAACTTTTCCTGTAAATGGGTTAGTAAAACATAAATAAAAAAACATTTTTTTTTTTAAATCTACATTGTAACAAATATAAAAACACACAATAAAGGGTTATTGTTCTTTTTGTGCAAATCTCTCAGCATATTGTATACATAGGAACTGAAAGAAGGGCCTTGCCATGTTTTGTAAACTAATGGCACCATTCACACATAATAAGCAAGAGCCTCCCTGTGCTTTCCACAGTGTAGATATATGTGCCATTTAATTTCATTCGGCAGGGTGATGGGCAGTAGCTTGAGCGGCTTGGGGCAGGTTTCATTTTACTGATGGTTCTCAGCCATGTTCATTCATCACAAGGATCAGTTGAGTGAAACGAGTGTTAACGCTGACATAGGTGCGGCTCAGTTCGACTCAGCTCGCCAGTGGGGGAGGGGGGATGGGAGAGAGAGGAGAGGCGGGCCTGGGGCAGATGGCAGAGTCAGCGTGTGTTTGCCTCTCTCTGGGGCGGGAGCTTTGGCAAGGCCTCTCAGGCAGACTGTCACACACTTCTCATGCCGTCCCCTGCCAATCCTCACCTGCTGCTACTGGCAGTGGCCATCTCTCTCTCTCTCTTTCTCTCTCTCTCTCTCTCATACACACACACACACACACACACACACACACACACACACTCACTCACTCGCTCATCACTTAATTTACCTTCCCAAGCCACTCACAAATGTATGATTAATGCTGTATCTAAAAATACTCTGTGATTAAATATGTACTGGCATTTTCATTTATGTTACACTTCTGTCAAAGAGTTTTAACTCTTATGAATGAGTAATTGCAGTAATTGCAATACTGTAATACTAAGGTGAAGAAATCAACAACTAGACGAGTAAGAAACAACAGTAAGAAATACAGAAACACTGACGTACCGTAAAAAAGAACAGGCAATTGCAAATATCTCACCTTTAAGTATTACTCATTCACATAATTTGCTAACAGTTGCCATGGTAATATAGATTCATGCACAAATGGTCTTGCTTTTCTTTAATCAAACTTATCCTCATGTTCACTGAATATTTCAAGTAATTTGATTCTGAAAATAACATCATAGAGAGGATGAGTCTCTTTTTCATGAAATTTAACATTCAAGTAAATTAAAATACATGAATGTGCATTTATATGGATCTATTTACACCAAATACTGAAAAATCATTGTTCTTAGATATTTTTAAAAGACCTTATACATGAAACAGCCAAATTTTAATAAACCTCTGCTTCAAGTGACGAACATTGAAATCTGATATGTCCCTACGGACTTCACTGTTTCCACTTCCTTTCCAACAGTCTGGATTTGACTGTGGGCCTCATTGACGAACAGGAGGACGCGTCTGCCTCTCTTTCTCACACCCACCAGATCACTGGCGCTTCTGTAGCTTAGCAACATGACATGAAAGCATGTGTGGACAGTTAAGGACTGCAGGCTGATGCAGCACACAAAGGGAGATGGCAGTGAAAGGGAGAGAGTTAAAAGGTGAGCAAAGGAGTCAAAGGCCTTGCGTGAGCCACCGTGCGGACAACTATGCTGGAGACACTGAGGTCAGCTTAGACATGAACACTATTACAGGAACCTTGAAGGCGACACAAAGTAGATTAGAATAGATCTATCATCTCAAGGACACCACATAAAGCTTGGAATAGATATATGGAAGGTGATTGAAAATGTATGATGTATGCGTCAATAGGAATTATATATTTAAGATTCACATAATCTATAAAATCATTTAAATGTATTTACCTATATGTAATTAATCTGAGACACCTCAAGTGAATACTTCACTTAAACAAGATACTGTACTTTACAAACACACCCAAACCATCCTAGCAGAGGTGCACACAGACATAGCAGGTACTATGCAATGGGGTGGAGCTGGGGTGTAAGTAGTTACAATTACTATATGACATTCACATCCAAATGCCTTCAAGCATCTATATCCAAATCTGATCTCTGATCATTTCCTGCTCCCATCCTTTCTATCTGTCTTTAACTCGCTTCCTGACTTCCTGAAAACACAGCCAACAGCTCAAAGGATACTTAATAATTAAATAGTGATGATCAGAGGTAGGTGAAGGAAGGTTCAAATAACTACATTCCTGTTAACTTTCTGTTTCAGTGAGACATTTTCAGAGTAGTGTTCTACCATCATGGTATATGGACCCATAGAGTTGTAGTGCTCACCTTCGGTGGGTGAGGTCTTGAGTCTCTGGCAGAGGCCCTCAGTGCTGTCATAACTCTCCTCAATCTTCTGCAAAGCCTCAGCCCCCCTCAGCTCCATGAGGGTGCGCAGCTCATCCAGGGTGGCCCCGAAGTCGCCCCCATGGTGGTTCCCCTCTCCACCTGCCCCACTGCCTCGTTTCTTCTTGGGGTAATACTCGACCGAGCTATTCGCCATGTCCCCCATGGTGCCGCGTGAGGATAGAAGGCAGCTAGCTCTGACACTGAGTACTGTTTGTAAGGGGATCTAAAAGTGGTAGTTTGTGTGAGAGAGACAAGAAGAACATGAACTAATCGGTTCTAGTCAGGTTCTGCCTTTTAGTCTTCCCCCATTCCACTCCCCCCAATACCTTGCCTTTGGCACGCCATTTTTAGGGAACCAGTTGAGTTGTGTGTGGCCGGTACGTTAGCCTGTTGTTTATATTAGTGCAGTGTTGGCTTCTGTCTCCTTCTGAGTGTGCATACCCCAGAATGGTGGACATAATACCAATTCATATGCAGCGGAAATCTACCCTGTATTGTAGACACTGTTATTCTTCTAAATGAAATTGCAATGTATGATTTTGACAGTGGGGAGGTAAGGGCATTGATGTGTGAAGTGCAGAGAGGGTCCAGATAATCTGTGGAAGACAAAGAAAGATTATTTAATTTTTTTTTTTTTTTTTGCAGATTTCAATTCAAATCAAGCGGCCTGTCACAGTCCCATTCTGCTCACAATACTCAGAACTTCAAAAGATGTACAATATTCGGATGGAGGATGCCTGTATTTGCGGTAGGTGATGTATCACACCACCCACAGTGCAGAAAAAGTGAGGCAAAAATGGCAAGGAGCATAACTTATGTATGAGTTGTATTGATGTGAGTTTATTGATTGCCTAAGCTGGGAAGTTTAAAGCCTCTTTGCCTTTAAACAGCCTAGCAGGTGGGTTGGCATGGAGGGACACCCGACAGTCACAATCACTCATTTCATGTCATGGAATGAAAAAGTACAGCACATTATATTATATCATAATATGTTACTGTGTAATGTGTAAGCACATGTTGTGTTTGTATACATGGCTGAATGTTAACCTACTGAATAAAATTTCTATTTTTTGTCAAATGACCTTAAACGACCCACTAAGTCCCAGATGCTAGCTATATTCTATTCATTATTAAAATAATATAAACAGTCTATAGATGTCAGTCAGAATCGGTAAATGATATCACAAAATATATAATATAAAATTTTAGCCTACAGTAGGCCATGATTGGACACAGTGGCGAGTGTGGACATTTCAATCACCTCTGTCGGATTTGCCCACAATGCCGCCTTCTAAACCAATAAAAATGCCCAACGCCAATAGAAGTGAGGGACCATACTGGACGTTTACACAGAATTAGCCAATCCCGACGAAGGAGAGGATTTACGAAGGTGACGCTCACTACCATCATGCCCTACAATTTAGGGTATCAGCATCGTTTCCCGACCACTGAACTGAGCATCTGTACCTTTCCTGGTGTTTGCAACGCAAGTTTCTGAAGCGGTTCGCAATAAATGGCACGGAAATTATCCATCAATTTATAACAATAACATATCTGAAAGCCATTCACGGTTTGTTTAGTTTTTCGTTCAGCGCTGACCTCAAATGATGGGCCATAAAAAACATGCCCTTTACTTGTCACCTTCAAAGATCAGTTGTTCACCTTGGTCCACAACTCGCTTAATCTGGATTCATCTCACTCTCTCGGTATACATTTTAGGGTGTAGAATTTTGTTTTCGAATTGGTTTATTTATGCCATGTTTATTTGTAGCTTTTGTCAAAGACTGAATGCAAGACATGAATGCGCAAAAAGATACGCACATAGATTGCATCAATGTGAACGCAAGGAATGATGCATTTTTATACACATCTAACGAAAAATTACCAAATTTCAGCAGGATTCTCCATACGGAGTGCTACGTTAATCTGAATAAGTTGCCTCTTCTGCAAGGTTAGTGACAGGACCCGTGTTGAATATTTATAACCTAACTAATCCATTTGTATCCAAGAGTAATTTCAACATGGAGCGAAATTCATTTCGCACATGCAATGCCCTACTAGAACCCTATTTGATGTTAACGACCACGCATGAATCTATCTGATTCCCTGAAGCTCTCAAACGTAGGTTGCATGACATGAAAACCGGCTGGTGTCCAAACACTGAATCATAAGAAGTATTTCTGCTGACACAACAGCGTACCAAGTGTCAATTATCGATATCTGAATCTTGCATGAGTTCACACAACGTAGGAAGAGACAATTAACACGATCCAAGGTTGTTCAGGATTTTTTTTAGATCCCTCTATGAAGACGAATCCTAATAGGGAAACATGTTTAATAATACTGTGTTTCAATATAGCAAATTAAGCGCGAACTGTTAGGTCAAAGAATAGCCTATAATAATAGTTATGCTTAGGAGATTAATAGTTTGACCTGTGGCCTACAAAACGTAAACAAGATATAGCGTTAAGCTACATCAATTTGAAAATCATGGTATGAGGGAGCAGAAATATGGTCTCGTTGCATGCATGCACGGGATATGTGAGCCGTGTATTAATATAAAATGTACTCACTTACCAGGCCATGCTCCAAGGACGTTTAACGGTTAGGTTGAAAAAGTCGGGGAAATCCAGCGTTTTATTCTTCAAATTTAATTTAAATCCGGCAGAGAAACCTCGTCTGGATGATGGGATGAAACGACCAACGCAATATTCCATTTGTATTTGCACTACAAATCAAAATGTATTCTTATAGTGAGCTAAAACTGAGCTGACGTTTGTGTATTCATTTTATGCGGAAGAAAATGAATGATGCAGATTACATATTAACACGTCCGCATAAATTATAACAAATCCAACACCAGGTTGTTGTCAGGTTTGACTGTGTCGAAGTCATATTTTTGCTGCCAAGTCCCTTTTTCGTGGGTTGATCGGACGGACCAGGCTTCGAATGGGTAAATGATGCGCGGTTCGGTTCTACATGCTGGATGCCCGTAACGCACCGACTATGATGATGGCACCATCTGAACTGGGCTGCTCTCTGCGACGAGTGTGAGGGGGAGGGGTGGAAGGATGCCGCCGCGCTTGACGCTCCCCTCCTCTCTGTCTCCTCTCCTCTCTCCGCTCGCCTCAACCCCTCCTCTGGCCTGCCCGCATGATGATAAACCAGTACACACCAGGGCAGAGGCCAGAGAGATTGCATCCTTAACAGTTAAAGATGGAAGGTTGTAGTTTGTTTGGCCCAATTGTTAATGTGATTGAACTGAACAAAATTAAGATTATGTTAAGTTGATATAATAAAAACATCAATACAAATAATACAATAATAATAACAACAATATCAACAACAATAATAAAACATAGCATTTATGATTATTGTTATTATTGGTGTGCAGAATGTTAGGCAGACGATTCACAGGGCCTCATACCTGAACAGCTCATCCATCAGAGGCAGAATAAAATTAATCAGCTTGCTTTCTAACTGCTCCTCCTCAACACTTATTGTGTGTGCAGCCAGTGCTGGGGATTAATTATGAAGATTTCTTCGAGACCAGTCAGCTACATGGTCATTAATAAAACATTACACACTCGACAGGAGTTGCAAAAGGAAGTGAACCATCTAATCACAAGACCACAAAAAAGGGCAGCTAAAAAGTTACAAGGAATGGAAATATCTGACCGGGAGGTTCAGGGCTGTCAGAACTTTAGATATTGTGGTCCTTCTGTCCCGCTCTGCACAACCAACCATGGTCATCTTCCTGGATGCCCAGGTGGACATTACAGTGGCACTGTGGTTTTAGACTGCAATATTATTTACAAGGACCAGACCTCCATTTATATCACAAAGATCAATTCATGTCCAAACATGAACATGTTATATACTGTAGAGTAATGTTTAATGAGCAGTGGGTGCACTCGGTGCAATCAGACATCCGGAGGTTTACTCATAGTTGAAAGGGCTGAACTTCAGAACTAGAGGCTAAAATAATTCTGGGTGTGACAATTGTTAATATCACCACAGTTCAGGTGCACTGCTGTAACTGATGACTTTTGACCCCCTGGGCAAACATTACCAATGTCAAGTTGACTTGAGGTCAGAACATTTTTCAGACAAATCAACTATTTGATTGGACTTCACTGTAGAATAATTCATTGCAGTCTTCCAGAATGAACTACACACAGGCTCAGGATGCTGCTTGCCCCCCCCCGCCCACCCCCCCCCCCCCCCCCCCCCCACTAACACTGGTGGTGCTCTTGCACACCAGAGATAAACATTGGATTTAAAAGAATAGACGGTGTATTTATGGCACATTTCCAGTGACATACTTGACCTTTTGAACTTGATAAAGCCAGGACAGAACTTTATAGCTTGTGAGCTAGATGTGAATGTAGCCTAGTATGGTTTGTCCATTTGTGGGTAAAGCCTATATGATATGACTTCAAGGTTGGACAGAACATCTGAACAAGAGTTCCTTGTTAAAATCAGGAATGTCTAACCCTGTTGAAGGGCCATTGGATTCCTATATATTAACTAGGCAACGCCCCTGTCAGCTGCTGGTTAATTATCTGTGTATTACTAAAACTGTGTGCATTGTGCTGGGCAACAATACTCTTTTCAAGTAACCCATCTACAAGTAAGACCAGCTTACCCGAGGAGTGGAATGCATTGGAAATAATCCACTTCTCATAATCAGTTTCTTTGGACTGGCTCTGTTCAAAACACATGCTTCAGATCAATCCCACCCCTTTTTCTCCAGCTATATAAGCACGTAAAGGAAGTAAAGGACTGGGTCAAAGTTCACACTACAGCTAGCGTGGCTCCAAAAACTCTAGGCAAGTGAGGGAATCCATTTTGATGGACAAACGGACCGACTCTGATTGTCAGAGAGACACGCTCTACTCCCTGGAGGCTGGCCCAGCCCTGGCAAAGTAACAAGTGAGCTCTCAGCAGATCTGCAGCAAGTTGCTCAAAACCCAGGTACATTGTCTTTAACACTTTGGTCCTCTGCGCAGTCTCAAAGGTCTACTTTTTCTTATTTAACAAATAGGGGAAGTTTAAACCAGTGTCCAGTGGTCAAGTGTCACTGATCAAAATGTTATGAGTTTTCAGATTCAGGGGTACTGTGTAAAAATTTAGAATACTGAACTTAATTATTGATTAAGTTATTTATGTTATTTTGTAAATGATTGATTGCACAGACAAAATATTATTTTTTTATTTTAAAGAGTAAATATATGAAAATGTTTTTCTTGGGTAGGATACATTGATTGATAATTCCAGTGCTGACCTGCATTGCAAAACAATGTTTATTACTTTTGTGTTTTTACTTTTACATTACTTTTGTGTACATAGGAAAACTGAAATGTTGAACAATTCTTTTGAATTCATGTGGTGCATTGGTTGTCCTAAGTCACTCTTATCCAATGTTATACAACTCATTCCATGTTCAACTAACTGTGTAAGTGCAAAGGCTAGACTGTTGCAATGTTGAGCAGATTTTGCAAGTAAAGTCCCTGGCACAGGGTGGTCTTCAAAACCTTAATGATGCAGGGAGTGGCTCCAGAAAATGCAGATATTCCTGATAAGACTTCACTGAATTTGATCCTCTGCCTAATAAAAGGAAAAAAAGTCTGTTATTAGTTGCTATATGGTAAACAGTAAGAAATGTATGTGATATTTTGAATGACACCAGACTAGAGATACCTACAGGTCATCCAGGCTGTAGGCTCATATAGGGTTGCACACACCTGGAATACTCAGGAGAAGTCCTGAGAACATATGTACAAAGGAATTGACTGACCATGGTCCCTATATACTGTAGGTTGTGCCAAGGAAAGCAAATCAAACCAGCCTGATCCGGCCTTGGTCTACCTGTTAGATCTATACACTTGGATCAAGTCCATCATATACATAGAAACATTTTCTTTTACAGAAACATGGTATTTATTTCACAAGGGCAGAGTGAAGGACGGTGAGATTTAAATCACATCAAATCTGGTTTTATTGTAAAAGTGAAAAAAAAAAAATCTGGTTTTATTGTAATTTCTGCATCGGAAGGTCAGAAAGCAAACATTCTATATCCCCAGCCTTAAATAAAATATTTCAGATTAATAGAAGGCCTAATTTGAGAGTTTTCAAGCATTCGTAATGATTGTAGTAAATGGCACAGGCACTCTTTCTGAAGAAAAAAAACCCTCTAATCCCTTCATAAGCCTCTAAGGGTACACAGAACAGGTTTCATAAGGTCATGTTCATTATCTGGTCATTTGAGGAACAAAATAAAATAAATAAATAAAAGTACACTTAACTAAATAATGCCTCTGCTCTGTGGCATTATCTGTCATGCTATTACTTACTTATTACTCAATCTAATAATACAATAATACTTAGCCTGCTCTGCAATCATTTCCTTCATCTCCATTAGTTGTGTACTAATGGTTGCTATTTGTTTTCTGTTTGTCTGCATTACTTACATGTTGTCTGTCTCCTGTTTGTTACCTGCTGCTGTAACACAGACGTCTTCTTTTGAGAAATTAATGTTTCATCTTATTTTCATTCATCTCAGACGAGCCATGCTGTTGTGCAGAGCGGTGACTCGCCTCTTCCAGTGCCAGCTTTGGATCGCTGTGGTGTGTCTGTTTACAAGTCTACCGACTCGGTGCCACTCTGGCAAGATCCTTGTGTACCCTGTGGATGGCAGCCACTGGCTAAACATGAACATTCTCCTGCTGGAGCTGCACCAACGTGGGCATGAGTTGACCGTGGTGCGATCGTCCACGAGCTGGTACATCCCCGAACAGGCAGATCACTACACATCCATCACTATTCCAACCACTCATGCAAGCAACCTGGAAGACCCTGAATATATGGCAGCTTTCCTGAAGAGGAACATTGAAATACGCGGTGGCGATGGGTCCCTTTTGTCATTCATTGCCCTTCAGCAGGAGACGCTGGCTTTGCTGACGGAGGCCCACAGGGCCTCTGCGGACATGGTTCGGGACATCCTCCAAGACAAGAAACTGGTGAGGTCCCTGAAAAAGAGAGGCTATGACATGATGCTGACAGATCCTGGATTTGCAGGAGGAGCTGTGTTGGGACGCTACCTAAACCTGCCCATGGTATTCAATGTGCGCTGGATAACAAACTCTGAGGGTCACTTTGCAATTGCTCCATCCCCACTATCTTATATCCCAACCATTGGATCTCAGGTTTCAGACAAAATGAGATTTGCTGATAAACTGAAAAATTTCTTGCATTATGGAATAGGTCAGTATATTGACCATGGCATCACCAGACCTCTGTACCAGGGTGTCATCAGTGAGTTTATCGATCCAAATGCCAATATCTACTCTTTGATTCAAGGAGCGGACTTGTGGCTAATGCGTGTAGACTTTGTCTTCGAGTTCCCACGTCCCACCATGCCCAATGTGGTTTACATGGGAGGCTTTCAGTGTAAGCCCTCCCGGACTATACCTCCTGAGTTAGAGGAGTTTATGCAGAGTTCAGGGGAGCATGGGGTGATTGTTATGTCCCTGGGCACCCTCCTTGGGAGCCTAGTGCCAGAAATTTCAGAGGTCATTGGCGCGGCCTTTGCAAGACTGCCGCAGAAAGTCATCTGGAGACATCTCGGAGAGAGGCCCTCCACTCTGGGCAACAACACACTGGTGGTAGACTGGCTTCCACAGAACGACTTGCTGGGGCACTCCAAGACCCGGGCTTTTGTGACTCATGGGGGCACCAATGGGATCTACGAGGCCATCTATCACGGCGTTCCAATGCTTGGGCTGCCGCTCATCTTTGATCAGTTTGACAACATGGTTCGCCTGACATCTAGAGGGGTGGCTATAACACTGGAAGTGACGGCCTTGGATGTGGACACCCTGACCCAAGCTTTGCAAGACCTCCTAGACAGCCAGAAGCCATACAGAGAGAACATGCGCAGACTGTCAGTGCTGCATAATGACCAGCCAATGAAGCCCATGGACACTGCCCTCTTCTGGTTGGAGTTTGTAATGCGGCACAAGGGTGCTGCACACTTGCGCACAGAGTCCTACAAGCTGCCTTGGTACGCCTATTATAACATTGACGTGCTATTATTTCTTCTGGGCTTTGTCCTTGCTGTTGTTTTGCTGTTTCTGATTACCTGCAGAATGCTCTGTAAAACTGTATGTCGGAAAAAACAGACAAAAGAAAAACTCCAATAGCCCTCATAAAAAAAATGGGGAGGATTTGTTCATGCTTATACTTACAGGTCTTTAGTAAAAATAATTTTCAATTGAATTTGGGTTTTTCAGGGACAAGCAATATGAAGAAAATACAAAGATCAGGCATACCATCAAATGAAAAAAAAAATCTGATAATTTAGAAGTGATGACAACTTCACTTATTTTGTTTTCTTAACTGCTTGTTTTATTGATTTGTACGGACATTGAATGCATCAGTCTACTATTATGTATGTAAATATTCACTGAACACAATCTCTTTCTTGGTCAACACAAATAAGAATATTCAAAAATCAAATAGCCATAATGCAACATAAGGCAAATGCTGCTCAACATCTCCTAGGTTTTCGGAATGACGTGTATGACTATGCATGGATACTAAGGGTGAACATCTGCAAGAGTAAAAAATAAAAGTGCTCCCTTCTGATCTCTTCTAGTAAGTGGACAGTGCGCTTTTCGGAAAAACGGCAGTCCAAATTTTCTTCTGGGCAAGAAAATAAAAATGTTAGAAACAACTAGAATCTTTAAACCTACGGAGAACACAGTTTATGTTTCATGTTTTTTTTTTTTTTACATTTTCTTTTGTTTTCCTTCTTGCTCTGTGGTGTTTTTTTGGGAAGGGGGTGGGGGTTTAACATCACATACATGCAAGTTATAAAGACAGACGCTCGAACACAATCGATAGAACATAGAACCTATATAATAGATACCAGATTGTAACATTTTGTTCATTCCATTAGGAAAACAGAGTCACTTTTTTCCATTGTAGGGTTAGATTTTCAGTACTGCTGATGGGTGGCCTTGTGTCAGCAAAAGCACACAAAGCAATATTGGACACTAGCTCCAGTCTTCCTCGTCGTTCAGATTTTTTTTTCTTAAAGAGCAGTTCTTAAATAGCAATTGGGAAATAAAAAAAAAAAAAAAAAAAAGAAAAAAAAATATTAAAAAAGGCTGGGGAGGAAGAGATATTAAACCATCAGTCCTAGTTTAGATGAACAGCTTTGGTATTTTAGCTGCAACAGCCTATCAAAATTTCACCAAAAGATTTCTTACCATTTCTTTTTTAGTCAGGGTAAACATAAAACACCAGTGCACTTGTAATTCCACAGGTGAAATACTAGGTACAAATATAGGGGCTGAAGAATTGTAAACTAAACATTAGCCAAAAAACAAAACAAAACAAAACAAAAAAAAACACACCACACAAGTGATATGGTCACCTTGATAGAGCTTTGAATAGGGGATGATCCAGAACATGGGACAGTATTTGGATGGAGGGAATTAAACTGCATACAGGTGACCAAAGCATTCCGTGTTGCAAAATAAAACTAAAACAAAACTAAGAAACAAAAAAACAAACAAACAAAAAAAACACTACGGAATCAAGCGTAAGATCAGAAGAGGTACAGCATACATTTAAGTAGGTATGCAGGTAGGTGGGTGGTGAAAAGTACAAGCACAAATCAAAGCAACCTCCTAAAGTATGCTAGTCCAGCCAGAACACTAGCCCAATCAATGCTCACTATTGCATCCAGGCCCATTCAAGAGACCTGTCAAGGAAGCACCCCTGACCACTTAAGGTCCTGCGAGTCAAATGCCAGAAGTCCTTACAATCACAACATTAACACTAGTATTATTAAAGGAGGAATCTGGTGTGAAGCCTTGCTTATGATCAAGAGCTGTCGGTAGGAAAAGAATTGAATACCCAATTCGATTTTGAACCGGCAACTAACAGTAAGTAAATGGGGCACAGTAACCTATGTTGAGTTTTATTGCACTAAGCCCCTTTTATTTTAAATGACAGTAGTTGTTTTATCATTCGCTCTATGTTGCACCAGAATTTCAGTTGTTTTTTTCCCCTCTCTTTCCGAAATACATCATTTAGTGACCTTAAAAAACAGAGCTATACATTGATTCACACCAGCTTTCTCCTTTAAGAATCTCTGAGGGCCAATTGCGGCAGTATCCAAATCAAAAGGTGAGAGGTATCTAAAAGACAACCTGTCCAAAGATCACTAATGGTTTAGTTTAAGGTATATTCAGATTTATTTGTTGAAATGCCAATCAACCTTAAGAATTTATTTATTTTATTAAACAGGCCGATTTAAATTGCATAACTGTGTGAAGGAAATTGTTTACTGAGAGTGACAAAAATTTCTATATGGAAAATTAACTGGACACAACTCAATGCTAAATACTGTCCATTAAAGAAAAAGAAAAATCAAACTGAAGATGTACAGTGAGGTTAGATTTGGTCCAAATAAAAACTGTCCTTCAAAAATTGACCTTCAAGTGTGTGTGTCTTTTTTTTTAACCAAGTCCACCATTTCTTTTAACCATTTACATTTACACACAGGTTAAACCAGGCTGCCCCATTGTATTTTTGCAGCATTCCCTGCACCATAAAATGATTGTTTAAATAATAGGTAATTGGTGCCATTTGTCTCATTCCTTATCTATTCGTCTCATTCCTTTTGTTTATGCCATAAACAAAACACAATCTCTGGCGCACACACACACGCTCATACACACACACACACACACACACACACATACACACCTCCCCAAACTAAAAATTAAATAATGAGTATTCAGTGCACTTAACTGGTTAAACTGAAATTGGAATACTAGCCTCTAGCTCATATAAAGGCATTAGTTATTCAACTTACAAACACACTTCTCTGAACCTTGAACCTTCTGACATACCCTTGAGAGAACAAGCCCTTAAATAGTTTGCCTGAAACAAAAACAATGCAGGATTGCTTGAAATTAGGGCTATATTAACTGGGTTTTAACTGGAGTTCATACAAATAACTATGAGAATATACATTTTGGATACAAACTCATTTGAAGATGGTTAAAACTTATTTAGACGTACAAAATCCAAAATATTGTGGCTCTGGATCTAGCAGTTAAACAGGAACATCTTCATCTCTTCTCTCAACAAAATCACTTCAGGAACAGTTGTAAAAGCAAACGACTGGGCAATACACAATGAAAATGTGTAATAAGCATGTTTCATGATTTACGTTAGGAAAGAAAATCACGCTGAACTAGATAAAGAAAGCCAAAACTAAATGTCTCCATGCTTCCTGTGTCTCCATTGCCCTTCACTATCCATCAAAATAACATCTTATTCCATGCGTCTTTCAAACAACTCATGGCATAGTGGCACCTGGCACTCAACTTTGTACAACACCTCACAAAATACTAAGTCACTGGTTGCCCTGCGCTTCATACTACACACATATCTCTCCCATCAGTGTGTGATAAAGAACCTTGAAACCCTTTATTTTCTCATGTTTCTGAAGTCGACATCCAAATCCCCCCCCCCCCCCCCACACACACACACACACACACACACTCTTCATCTCTTCTTCTTACCATCAAAACAGAAACATTCGGTGAAACATACGGTAACTACGACGTTGTGTCTCTGCTCCCGCTAGAACCGGCTGCCACCGGCCCGCTACCGCTGCTGCCGCCCGCCATGAGGTTCCTCAACAGCTTGCGGCGGCCGGCCTGATAGTCCTCCTCGTCCACGTTGACGAGGAGCTTGATGGCCTCGTGGCCTACGGCCTGCTTAAGCGAGTCTGTGATGAAGACGCCCTTGAGGGCCTCCAGCAGGGAGCCGTTGATGTAGTCCCGCCAGAAGGCGTCCAGGTAGGTCAGCTCGGAGAACTTGATGTCACAGATGATGGAGCCAAGGTCGCGGGACTTGAGGATGGTATTGGCCTGGTTGAAGCGCTCAAACTGCCGCTCCAGCGCCTCTTGCTTGTTGGAGAAGACGTTGCCCTGCAGAGCCGACTCATGCTGACAGTACTCAGCACGCACACGGAGACGAATGTCTAGAGCATTGACAAGCAGAGACATACATATGGGAAATATTTTTTTAAATATATAGAAAGCATGGAAATATTTTTTTTTTTTTTATTAAACTGCAGTTATGCTCAATTAAACTGCAGTTAAAATTCAAATTCATTACCGCTTCAAAATCAAAATGAACATCACAGCATAAATCTGTAAATGACATCTAATGTAGGGCTCTCCAATTGGTCATCATGTAGCTAGTCTGTGAACTCACCACATGTCTGCTTCTCCCTGCAGTCTGCACTGGAGTGAGGCCTCTTCCTCTTGCGGCTGGGGGCCGTGGGCCCTGGTTTGGCACGTGGCGGGCACACCCGGGGCCCGGAGGGAGAGCAGCAGATCAGAGGCTGGGGTCCTGAGGACAGACAACACAGTTACAGCAGGAAGCTATGTGACAGTCCAGGCATAAACAAAACAGACGCCAAAGGCAGTTGCGCTCTTCTGTCGAACCTCTGGACTGGGCAATTGAAGACGATCTGAGGTCTTTCAAGGATCCCTAAGAGAGGTTGTGTTCAATGAGCATAGCTTTTGCAAAAGAATGACAACAGTGACTGGATTACATAACTATAGCAATACACACACTAAGTAAGCAGAAAACAAAACAGCTTTCTAACCAACCTGGAATGAACAGGAAATGCAGGTTATTGGATAAAAACATTTCGCAAATTCAATTTTACAACATCTGTTGCAATTACCAACATTAGTACACTGGTTAACATGCATGGAGGCAGGAAGAGGGAGTATTTATAGCGCACCCAGACCTGTCCTTCTGTGCGATGGGCCTTCTCTGTTCTCCCCGGAGCCTCTGGGGGATACATAACGCACTGACGTCTCTTCCAAGTACTTATCCACTGGGTCTGGACACACTAAACACAAACCACAAGACCGGTTAAACAGGCCTGTGATCAGCTATAGAACACTGGATGCATAGATATTACTCAGTTTTTCCTCTCTTGCACGCAGAGTTAAACTATGATAAGCATCTAGTGAATAGTTGATTGATTGGGTTATTAAAACTCTGTTTACTGACATATTAGATGTTATATTTAAACTCATCACAACAACTAACTAAATGTATACCTGTAAATCGCACAACTACTGAAATATGCATATGTCAATGTGTGAAGGCTTTTAATGTTTGAGTAGATGCTCTCACCTGTCTGTCTCTTTCTGAGCGTGACATAAGGCAGTAGGTCGTGCCGGGTGATGATACGGAGCAGCTGGAGTACATGTCTAAAGTTTGTCTCATCACACCGCCCCTGCCTTTCCAAGGCCAGCAGGAAATCTCTTCCATTGCGGATGCCACCACGCTCATACTCGTCGATGACGTCCACGAACAGGAACGACAGCACACGCACGTCGCGATTTGTGAGCTGTGCCCCGACAATGTCAAACATGCGGTGCAGCGAGTACAACCCATAGGCATTGTCCACAGCCTCCTCTGGCCAGGGCTCATAACGTCCAGACGTGGGTCGCCTCGACAAGGCTGAGGTGCTACAGGAGGCTGAGGCTCCCCTGTTCAGGGCCACGGTGCTTGGGGTGAGAGTGGAGGAAGACATACCCCCCATGGCTCCTCTGTGTGCCGTGGATGGTGCTACACTATTGTTACTGTTGCTGGCACTACCACTACTACTGCTGTGGGATGAGTCCAGCTGGTTGGGCTGTGTGTGAGGCCTTCCTTGATGGGTGGAGGAGTTCTGTGGTGCAAGCAAGGGAGGGCTGAAATTCTCATTCTGATGTGAAGTCATCACTCTGCGCCCAGGGTTGGTGGACAGGGTTGGGGGGGATGGCAAAATCCCTGTCAACAATTTCAAGGTGAAGTCCAACTTCAAGTTCAAGTTGCCTCTACACTCCCAGCACTTGACCAGCACTCTCCTCCTTCGTTTTTCTAAAAGATACAAAATGTGCAATTTGACAAGGACAAGTTATGCATGCTCTTATAAGAAAATACAGAACTTTTAAATTTTTTCTCGCTGATCAATTTCACGTGTTGGTGATAAAACATTACTTATGGCACATTTTCACTATAGGGGAAAACCGGAGTAGAGAGTGCCTGAACTGAGGAAGAAATGGAATAATAATTGTTAGGATCTCACACGTCATAACATTTTATAGTGATATGATGTGAAGTGTCAGTTTCAATAGCTGTCAAAAAAAGGAGTTACAGTAACACTATATAAAGTAATGAATTACTAATTAAGATAGAAGGATGAAAGATAGCCCATCCCATAAGAATTTACTAAAATAGATCTACAGATAAACAAGTTCATGCGAGGGAAGAGAATACCCCTGAGATCGCCAAAAAGACGCCATCATCTTTAAACGAAACAAACAGTTGAGTAATTCTCGCTGGATGTTGCCCCATCTCGTAACCAAACTAAAAACATAAGCTAGCTGCTAACCAACCACAACCAACAAGTTCCCTGTGTCGATAGTCTAACGTTACTGGCGTATAATAATCGGTGAGTCGCGTCTTTACCTGCCAGGTAGCTAACGTCATCTTTGACTAGATTAACGCATTTCAATTGAAAAACCTGGCGACACTAAAGCACTATTAACCTAGCAAAATATCGCCAGCTAGCGAGCAAGCAGGCACCATATGAAGCTAATAAATGAAGTGTGCAAAACATTGATTCTTGCAAATCCTACGAACACTTCAAAAATCCCATCTTACATATTAAGCCATAGACCGTAAAGTACATAGCTTGACTAGTCAGGTAAAATGTATTGTTATCTGTGTACACTCAATGTTAAGTCACACTGGCTAACATCTGTTCTGTTCATCTCACCTAGCTGGCTAGATACCATTAACGTTCATGTTAGCTGTGGTAGCAACTGCACTAATAATCAAAACACAGCTGACGTTACACTTAGCTAACATGTCCTCAAACAAAGGGACAGTTATTTACCTAAAACATATTTATTAACATATAAAATCACATGAGCAGTTCTAACCAAGTCTACTGTATGACATGTTCATTGTTAGAAATTTCCCTACGACTATCAAGTAGCTTGAGCTTTTGCTTGAAACACCGTTAGCTACATAGCAAGCTTGCTAAATTTAACGTTATTAGCTATGATAGCATTGTCAGACGGAGCTAACATAGTTGACTTGGTAGATAATGACAACTGGATATCAGCTATGTATGTGTTTTCTCACCCTTGTGATTTCATTTATCTTCTGTAGACTTCCAGTATATTGGAGCTTGAACTCGTTCGTTTGGAGAAATTAGTGACCAACGGTTTAAAACATCGGAAAGTTGGTATTTTTCTCTTGCTCCCAGAGGCTAACCAATAACATGCCCATTTTTGTTTCAAAGCTAAAATGAAGGCACATCCGGGAGGCGTACGAGCTCAGGACAGCATCCGGGGAATGATAGAAGTTTGGCTTCTGTAAACGATGATCAAGGCTCACTGGGGTCATAGCCTATCTTTTGTTTTAAAAACACCAAGATTTCAGGTCAGTTTGTCTATTAAGTAAAATCTATAAATTTGATTAATATGCTATCAACAAACAACTCGCTGTATGTTTGTTTAGTTTTAATATATATTTTTTTAGACAGTGGTTGCAGGTAAAGGAAACGACTGGCAGCCAGTAGCCTAGACAGGCTTACATTTCTTTCAGTGAACATTATGCACCTTATGGACAGGAATAAGAACACAGGAAAGTTAAATGCTTTGTAGGCTACAGCATATATTTGAACATGATGGCCACCACTTACTACAACATCTAGGCTATAAATCTAATATTAAAAAGATAAAGACACAAGATTTTGGAAAGTTTCTGTTGCCTCTTCCTGTTCTTTGTTCTTCGCCCTGCCAGGAATCTGTGCATCAGAAATTAAGTTAAGGAAAAATGTATCATCTTAAAACAGACTTAACTCGACTTAGGTACTGTAACTTGTAAAGGAGCTTAATCATAGATTCACTTGAAACTAAATGTAGTCCTACCTGATTGCACACTGCTTTTCCATATCGAATAAATGTGGCAAAGTGTTCACAATTCAGTTTGAACAAACTGTAGGGTAACTCCTTGTCCAGAAGTGCATCTCGACGCTGTCTTATTTCACTCTGCTGTGATGCGTTGCAGGCATGGCGATTATTGCTTATCAAAAGATGTGCTCCATCTGGCACATTGATCTCTGCTATGAGTTGTCGACGTATCTTTGTGTCTCCAAGCAGCAAGTCTCCACACAGGGGAAACACTGTTTGCAGGTAACCTCGGAATTTTTTCATCACATCACCTTCATCTGGACACCAAAGAGGAGAGAGGGATTCTGTGATTTTGTGGTGTTATGATCAGATTTTGCCTTATACCTGCAGAAAGCTTTGAACAATTTCTTAAGACTTCGCGTATTAGGTTATTTAAAAACATTTTAAACAAGCCCTATGTACTCTTAAATTGATGCAAGCAACACAGCTCAAAATAAGACCAGATGTGGCTAAAGAAAAGGTTTGAAATAAGTTGCCAAGAAATGGTATTGTGGTTGGGTAAAAAAAATATCAGTGAAGCAGAAATTCATAGCTAACAGCATTCTTAGGGCGTTCGGGTAGGCTACAGCATTCTTAGGCCTTTCAGATGCACTCCATAAACTGACCTGTTTCAGGTGGTCCTTTGCTGGAACCGGCTACAGTGCCCATAAGTAGGCCATATGTCCACAGGGACACAGTTTTAAGTCTGACCTTATCCTACGCTTTCTCTCCCACTCCTTTCCTGTCTGTATCCTATTCTTTCTGAATAAAAAAGGCAAACAGACAAAATGTAGGCTACTTTAAAAATGGAGCTATGGCTCAGGGAATACTTGCTTGCAGATCTTGTTTGGCTGCAGACTTATATTCTTATTTGATTGAGCTATAGGGTGCATCAGAGCATATGGCATGGGCAGCTTGTGCATCATATGATAAATGATTTATAATTATGTCGGGTTTTGTGTCCCTAACCTCTAGCAAAGATCTCCTTAATCCATAAATATTTACACAGTGTTTATTGGAAAAAAAGGCAAAACACTACACTTATGGACATGCCCTATCCCAAGTCTTTGGGAAAACATCTGTGGTAAGTATCATTAGCAAATATGAAGGAATTTTAGACAACTTAGATAAATAATATAATAAAGTTAATATTAATCAGAATCAATTATCCTTAAAATGTCTCTGTTTTGGAATCTGCCAGCATGTGATCTTTAAATTGCAACTGATGTAGCAGATCGCAGTGTTCATGCATTTATCCTGTATTTTACACTTGTTCAAACTTTACCATCAGGCACATGAGTATCTTCTGTAGTCGCTTAATAAAAATGGCAGCCACCTAACCAAACTTTCATGAATTATGCATAATTTATCTATACTTTGTCTAAGTGTACTTTAGCTCCCAATGAATATAATTAAATTCATAAAATAATTACCGTAATTAAGGTCTTACCTGCAACAGCAAAATGGACCACATGACCATCTCCGTCATAAACACCCCAATGTGAAAATCCAACAGGATAAGAGAATTCTATCAAATCACCAAAATGGGCGTTGGCAGTAATGTCTTCAATCTGTAAAAGTAACCAGTGGACATGCACTTTTCTTCCTACAATGGTACAATGAAGGTCTAAAACAGGTTTGGCTGCATGACTTCTGATTGAGTTGTCAAACAGTTAAAAATGCTTCTGAACTTACAGTATAGTTACAGTGTAAAATGTAAAAATAAAACAAATATAATTAATAAATATAATTCAACATTTACAAATTTTCACTAAGCAACAAAATAATAATAATAATAATAATAATAATAATAATAATAATAATAATAATAAAAATGTTATTGAAGAATTTGGTCTGTTTGATATGAAACCTAGCAAGAGAAATACAGTGGAGTATAGTTTTAAGACAGACACAAATGCAAGTATTTTTTAACTCAAGAAAGGCTTGTTATTTTTTCAACAAAGGCTTGCTTTTTTTGTTGTAGTTACCTGCTCTTGAAAATCCATTTTGTCGTGTGTCCAGTAACTGCCGAGTCAAAACTGCCTACACACAAACTGATGGGCGTGATCTGCACTGTGTCAACTTTGGGCCTATTGTGATGCATGTTAAGTGGCATACTTAATGTTCTGTCAACATAAAGATATTGGACCATGATCAACCATTAACCATTGTACATTCAAGCCTAACTATTCATACTTCATGAATAATGACAAAAAAATCATTAAAAAAAGTTTAGATTGAATATAGATCTAACATTAGTACAGTGGAAACCGTGACCAAATGAAATTATATTTCAAAGGGTATTTGAGCATCTAGTGTCAAATGTGGTGGGTCACTTGTGATAATAACAAAGATTGAACTGTCAACCAATTTAAATGAATGTGAAAACTTCTGGTCAGTAATCGCAGTTTCTAATTTCTTAATCTCAGGGAGTTTTTCCTTGCCTCTATTCCTCCTGGGTGATCCTTGATAATGTGTGGGGTTAGTACTAATGGAATAACTGTTGTGTTTCTTGACACCATCCTGTAACCTCATACTGGAGAGCCATCCCCATCTCTATGGAGCCCTTGTCACCGTTAAAAAAGAATATGTGAAAATAAAAATCCTTGAATCACTTTGCCATCCTCAGATTTTTTGTGCAAAAGATGTAGAATATTTTACTTCAACAAGAAAAATAACTCACTCCTAATGATAGCCTTAGATTTTCAATATGAATATGTTGCCAAAATCATTAAAATCCCACCTTGTGTAAAATATTACCCAGAAATGGAGCTGTTTTCACACATTGATGATGACTAAGGCATGGCGACCGATGCTAATGGTTCCATGGACTCCTTTCCTGGACCTCAGTTACTGTATGCGTTGTCACTGTGGGCCTCACGTACCAACCATTCTTAGGAAGAAATTTGCTCTTTAGACACAGTTATGCTGTTTTCAAGAAGATTTATGTTCATCAGTTTTTAGAAGGGACCTTAAAGCACCTTTTTAAAACTATTGTTTTAAGGATAGATAACAAATGCACATTGTTAGCCATTTTGAAGCGGGCAGAGGCGATTCTACATTTCCCGAATAGCTGAGACAGGAGCAATAATCAAAATTTTGGTGTCAACCATTGTATTGCATTTTAGACAATCTGTGAAAGGGGTTCAAAGTGTAAAAAACTGAACTAACCCTTTAAGAGCCAATTAAAAAAACGTAGATTATTGATATTAGGCCTATTATTGTTGTTGTTTAGACGTGATGTACTGTATGTCTCTCATGTTTATGTCTGTTGCAATGAGTCCCAAATTGTTAGGTTGCCTTGTGTTATAAGTGCATTTCCATATGCTTCTGTGACTATAATTTGGTTGATCCTTTTCCTAACCTGCTTGTATTTCGTATTTTGTCCACTAGGGGACACTGTTGTCCAGAATTGCAAAATTGTCCAAGTCAGTGCTGTTCTGAAGAACAAGGTTGGCTCCAGATATATTTTATTGCTGTGAAACAAACAAGTGAGACAGCTTTGTTTTTCTCTTTCCCACAAAGGGTGATATTGAGAATAAATATTTTTTCTTGTCTGACTGCGTTGGCAGAAGAGATCTGCAGCTTGTGGGATTACACTTGTGTGTCGACATTCACAACTGAGGTGCCCTTGAGAATGACACTGTTAACTTTTGTCCCTTTGTGTGTGTGTGTGTGTGTGTGTGCACAATCATGGGTAGGTAAAATAAAGAGAATCAATTTCTCTCGAGAGATCAGTATTAGGAATTTAGCTTAAAACACAGCACTAAAACACACTTAGCCTATACCTCCCCTCATAGAGGGGTATCTCTTGAGATATTATGGGTTAGCCAGAGAGCAAATAAAGCAAATTTCCTGAAATAATTTATCTTTCAAAGTTGGTGGAAGGTTTGCAGAAGAATAAGACAAGCTGTATATTTTTGTATTTCATATTCAAGCTTTAGTTTTACATAAAAAATACAGTATACAGCATAGTAACTGTAGCCTACAAAACTTCTCAAATGTACAGTACATTCATCTTGTGCACTCATATGCGTGCATCCATCATGACATTAATCTCCGAAAGGTTTTTGTTGCTTCCTGACTTTCCTTATTTTTGGTTCTAACAGGAATCTGTTGGGAGGTGAAATAAGATGAAATGAAGAGGCATGTTGACAAAAAATGTTAAAGGATGATACAATGTTAAACACTTTTAAGTTACAATTTGTGTATCACCTGGTTAGAAACCGAGACTCCATATCGTACAAATGTGGCAAAGTGTTCACAGTTCACGGTGAACAATTTATAGTGCAGGACACTGCCTAGAAGAGCATCTCTGCGCCGACGTATTTCATTCTCTGGTGATGGCTGGTATGCATGGTGATTGTTGCTGATGGTGATATGGGCTCCTCTTGGCACATTGACCTCAGCTATGGACTGTTGTCGTATTTTTGTCATCCCAAGTAGTATGTCACCACTCAGAGGGATAAGGTTTTGCAGGAAACTGCGAAACTTTCTGGTCAATCTTCCTTCATCTGAGAATAATAAAGCAGTGAGTAAACAAATGAGTAAACTGTTGACTACAACAAGGCAATATAGGTACAGTAAGTATCTCCCCACAAAGAAGGAAACAGGCCAATTGAGCAATTACAGACTTTTCCTAAAGTAAAAATGATCTAAAAGCATTTGGTGCATTAGGCTAGTTGTTTTCCAACCAATATATACATTTTATGTAGTCTTACCAGCAACAGCAAAATGGACCACATGACCATCTCCATCATAAACACCCCAATGTGAAAATCCAACAGGATAAGAGAACTCAATCAAATCACCAAACTTGGCATTATCCATGATGTATTGAATCTGTGTTTAATAATTGGTAATAGTTTGCTATTATCATCCATCTGATGATCATAAATCACGTTTGACTGTTTTCTGTCAAATTAGCCAAACTTGTATTTTTTTAGTTTGAGTAATGTATGAAACAACAATATTAAAACCCACAGACTGTACCTGCAGTACCAATAAATAAATAAATAGCAAGCAAGTTATGTTAAAAGAATAGTATGTACAGCAATATGTTTTGCTAAAATATATTTTTACATATATCACTATAAAATGTACTGTTTGAAAATAAGTTACATGGGAAAACTACCTGTTGATCGTAGTCCATTGGTCTTTGTCTTTAGTGACTGTTTTTTCACTTCTGTCAAAGATACATAGGTAAAGGTTATTACAATCTTACCTGCATGGTACACCATAGTGAGAAATATAGACATTACTAGAACTAGTAGGTATGATGAATAAATCCACGCTAAAGTTGTGCATTGCAAGTGAGCACAGTATACCAATACAGACAAATAATAAGATAGGTTAAATAATAAGAATGGAATTATAAACATGCTTGATTTTCATCAGCTAACATTTTTCAATGATATGAGATTGCCACAAATATTCAGCTTGAAACACTGGAGTCAATATTTTATGTCTACTTTCATTCAATTCTGAGAAAAAAAATGTAGCCTATTTCCATTTACCTTACTCACCTCAACCTCTTTCAAAAACCGTTCCTAATGGCATGGTTTACTATATCTAACTTTGTTTCTGAGGTGTGGTTATTAATTTTTAACCATTTTTTTTTTTACCTCTGCTGTGACCTCTGGAATTTCCGTTACCGGTAGTTTACTTTCAAGTAGAAGCATCTAAACCCCTCCCACACACAGTCGGCACCCTCAGAATGTTTACAGGAAATGCACATTTTCTGGGAATGCACATTTTTGTGTACTTTTTCTTCATGTGTATTCAAAAAATGCAAATGCAGAGAAAAAAAACTAAATATTATATATTGTATAAAAAACCTTATAAAAACAGCCCTGACAAAGTCATTGGCATTCTCAACCTAAAATCTAATTATTGCACAAACCTTTTGCAAAAGCTAACTTTTCAATTGACACTGCAAATTTGGCTCTGCAGCATATATCCCTGTGATGCATTTACTGTAACACTGAAAATACTGCAGTTTTGATCCTGCAGTACAACGCAACATTTTTTTCATGGGGGGTTCCTTAAAGATCGTGTGATACTTGGAGATTGTGTGGTATCCAATCCAAAATTGCAATAACTATGCGTTTTATCCCGTTTTTTTCCTTTTGATTTTGTTCCCCTCTCTTCTGTGCTTCTCCACCTTCTGAAACTCCTGTTGTCTTCATCTTTCCTCTATTTGTCTAGTTTCATCTTAAATATGAGTCTCTTTTTTTCTGTTCTCTTTTCTCTCTGCCTCTCCGCAATCTTTCTTAGGGTATTCGCCAGTCTTTCTTATTTTTTACTTTTTCTTTTCAAACCTACCTTTTCCTCTCCTCTCCAGCTCTCTCTCTCTCATTTTCTTTGATGGCCTTTTTCTGCAGCATCTTTCTGTTTTTCTGTCTCTCTGTATTTTGCTTCCCATTCCTTCACTTTCTCTTGGGCTGTTTTCCTGAAGTTTCCTTGATTCCCTTCTTTATAGGCACAGCTTAGTTTTCATCTGCAGTTGAATTTAATGTAGTTTCTTCTCTTAGTTACTGTAGCTTCCTGTAATCTTAGTAGATGTTTGTTCTCATCTTCCCTTGTCTAGATCTCCAAAGGCCCTTTTGCTGCTTTCATTCCATCTATCTATCTCTCAAATTTTCTTTCTTTCTTTCTTTCTTTTTTTCACTGTACATGGCCTCACTGGCATACATACATACATAAGTACATTTAACATACCTCCACCACACCCTTGTTGTAAAAAAAAAAAAAAAACCCTGTCCACCCTACAGTCAACCCACAGCAAGGTACAGAAATCCACATAGAAAAGAAGTTTTAGTAGTAAGTTAAGTAGTTAAGTAGGTTGGCAGGCAGCTAGGAATCGCGAGCAAGTCAGTCTGGCCAGGCAGCGGATTTAGAGGAATTATCTTTACCAAAACTGTGGGCACCAATGAGAAACGAGCTTACGCCTACGTAATCGGAATGAGTGGTCTGACTGGTTGTAGATTCGTCAAGTTGTATACAGACGCATCTTATGAACGCAGGTTAAGCCCGCCTCCCAGAATTCATTTAGCAATGTAGCATGGCCAGACTAAGCTTGTAAGAGCTTTTCAGTCGCGTTAGCCAGGCTAGCATTGCATATGAATAGAGTTACAATGAAGGAAATAGCCTACATTAGCCAGCTATTTGTCCTTAGTCAATTAAATGTCAAAGACATAACCTAAATACACCACCTATGCCCTACATCATAAGCCATTATTTGTCTAATGGGATCTAAGATGTGTCTGTGATCAAAGAATTGCACTAGTCTGTATTTTTTGAAGAGACCTACTATCGCTTCGTCACAAGGCATATAAACAAGACTGGCAAAGAGCTCTCACCTCCACTTTCTTCCTCATTCTCTCGATCTCTGTTGCCTTTGGAGCTCCATTTGTAATTTAGATAGATAGATAGATAGATAGATAGATAGATAGATACTTTATTGATCCCCAAGGGGAAATTCAAGAAAGATTCAAGATTTTGCCTTATACCATTTTCTCTCTATTGCTTTCTTTTTCTGATGATGATGATGATGATGATGATGATGATTATGCCAGTCTCCCCAGTTCTTTGTGAGCTTGTTTTAAAGACAATAATTTCCTGACCTCCAAACATGGAGTACAACAGAGGTAAAAACAGATGAAGTACAGCTGACACAATATACAGTAAACTAAGGGGGGCAGTAAATAAGAATGTTTGAAGTCTAGACTTCAAAGTGTTGGCAAGAGTCTTCATAATTAAATACAATCACAAGTTGTTAGTTCATTTTGTTGTTTTATTATAAACATGTTATTACAAAGTAAACACAATATTGAAACATTTGCAAAGAAATACATTAAATGACATGCTTAACAATAAAATGCCCATGTTCATGAATGTCAATGCCATTCGTTCCCCAGGATCAGCCATGAACGTTCATGGTCAGTATAAAAACTTCAGTTCAATAACATGAGAAATAAAGTTTATCATCTTAAACTCAATCCAGACACAAAGACGCATCACATCACATCACCCTCAGGACCCATCCCTTGTATTTTAGGTGACCACATACACACACATCCATTCCCATACTAGTCATACTGACATACTGTACTTCAAGTTTTTCCACACTGGTGTTGGTTTCTCACTTCCAAACCCATATTTTTACACACTTATTATGTGCAGTTATTGAGGCAAATTGTACTTTTCTAATACCGGTGCATTATGTCTAATGTAGTGTTTTGGACATTGGCTCTGCAAATTGGTCCCCTCTTGGCTCAGCTGCGACCTCTATAGGCTCCTCAGGTATAGATGTCTTGTGGGTAGGTGCTATTTGAGGTTCGCCCAGTGGTTGAACTAACTCAGAGTTTGCTGTGCAGTTTTTCAGTCCTTCTTTTAGCTCAAACAGCTGCAGTGAGTGACTGGCTAGAGTGCTGTTGAACTGTGCCAGGTACCCATCTGAGTGTCCTTCGAGCTCTCCGCGGATTCTCTCTAGGTCATCTGCGAGGTGCGTCAGGCCATTGCACTGGCCCTCCACACGAGCCACCCTACCACCCACCTCACTCACCTCCTTCTGAACACCCAGGGCAGCCGAGCGGCAGCCCTGCAGTTCCCCGGCCAGCCGTCGCCTCAGTTCCTGAAGCTCCCCCTTCAGGCGAGCCAGCCTCCTCTCTCCACTGCTCAGCATCGATGCCTGCTTTCCCACCAGCTGCACCACACCTTTTACCTGCTGGGCTAGACGTTCCTCACGATCCTGCCAGGTGGTGTTCGCCTGGCTGACCTCCTGCACCACTGCTCCCAGGGAGTCCCTCAAGCCGAGCAGGGTGCGGTTCACTGAGCGTACACTCACCTTGAGCAGTGTAACTTCGCCTTGAAGCCCTCCAGCTTCCTCTCTTTCTGCTATCTTTTGTAGAAGAAGTGTCAGTGTTGCATTGAGTCTGTTCAGTTTGTCAGCCTGCAAGTCCAATGCCTTTGTGTGGTTGTCCACATGAGTAGCTTCCTCTTTACTAAGCTGTGTGTTAGCGACTCCGTCAAGTGCAGGCACTGTAGCACACGATGAGGAGCACAGGAGCTCCAAATTAGTCAGCTGCTTCTGTACCCGGTCTACATCCACCATCATCCTCTTACGAAGAGACTCGACCTCAGTCTCTAAGGTCAGAACCTCCTGTCCTTCCAGAAGAGCAGGAGCTGTTGCATTACTCAGCTCCTCCACTGCTGCGTAGAGACGCTCCTCTAAGGTTTTGAACTTGTCCTCGAGTCGGGACTCTAGGCTCTTTTGAGGTCCTCCTCCTTGTGGCTGGTCAAGGGAGATGTTGAGCTTAGACTCCACATAAACCAGACGACCTTCCAACATGCCCTCTACATGGTCCTTGTGCCCACCAAGCTCAGCTTTGAGGTGTTTTTGTGACTGGTTCAATCCGTCCATTGATTGCTCCAGAAGAACAACCCTCTCGGTTAGACCAGATACCCCATAGCAACATCCATCCTCCTCAGGCAAGAGAGACTGAATCTGAGCCTGGAGATTTGCCAGCTGATTCCTCAGGTCAGCCATGTTGTCATCCAGAGTGTCTTCCATCTGTGTCTGCCCATCCATCTGATCCTTTTGGCACTGTCGTCGGACCTCACCTGCTCTCTCCTCGCATTGGTTTTCTGAGGTCTCTACACGCCTCTCAAAGCCACCTAGAATGGCTGTGCGTGCACCACTTAGCTTGTCATCCACCATCTTCTCCATAGCACTTTGGGCATCAGATGTGAGTGGGCTCCCTGTAAGTTCGTTTGTTGTGTTGGTCAGCCTCTTCAGGGTACCATCATGCCCCAGCACAGTGCCCCTGAGTTCCTCCAGCTCGGCTGCCTTGGTTTGGAGCTCACTGCGGAGATCCGCCACCTTTCCAACCAGCTCACTGAGACCAGGGAACTGCACGCCATCCAGGCCCATTGCCTCAGGGGCAACCCCAGGAAGGTCTCCAAAGCCCACAGTGGAGGCACTGGAGGTGAGAGCAGGGTGTGGGCCTGTTGCAGGAGCTGCAGAGAGAAGAGCGGAGAGCATCCTGTTTGCATCTTCACGCAGAGATGCACGGAGGCTGTCCTCCAGGCCTGTTACCGTGCCTCTGAGTGTTTCCAGGCCACGAGACAGTCGCTGCACATCATCCTCCATCCTGTCGAGTCTCTCAGCATTCACTCCATCAAGGTCCTGATCTATGAGTGAAGACACATGAGTTTTAGCATTAATTGACAGCTATAAAAGGTTTATAAATAGACTGTTCACATTATTTCATGGACAGCCTTTATTTCTCACCATAGTTTGGATTAGTGTCTGTTGATGGAGTTTGCTCCTCAGGAATAAGCTCTGCCTCGACATTCACTCTAATGGGATGAGGTTCAGGAGCGTTGTCATGGTCTGGACTTGGGTTTAGATGGTCTGCAGATGGGTCATGATGGTCCAGTAAAGGATCAAGGGGATCCAGTGAGGGTTCGTGGAGGTCAAGTGTTAAGTCATGGTTATCCAGAGTGGGATCATGATGTTCTGGAGATGCATCATGATCGGGGATACCATCAGGATGACCAGCTAAAGGATCTTCAGGATTTGAAATGGATGAGTAGGAAGGGCTAGGGTAAGAACCTACATTTTGGCCAAAAGTATTTTGAAGTCTGGTGTTCATTGGGTTCTGCCCCCAGTGGCTTCCTTTACTGTTCGGCTGGGGCATCACACCTTTGAATGGGGGCATTGGACCTTTAAATGGTGCCATTGGACCTTTGAAAGGAGGCATTGGGCCCTTAAATGGTGGCATAGGGCCTTTGAATGGTCGCATTGGTCCCTTTTGCACGGGCATAGGACCCTTATACATAGGCATAGGGCCTTTGTGCATTTGCATGGGGCCTTTGTGCATTGGCATAGGGCCTTTGTGCATTGGCATGGGGCCTTTATGCATTGGCATAGGGCCCTTGTTCATTGGCATGGGACCTTTGTGCATTGGCCCAATTTTACACCCAAAACCAGAAAATCCAGGGCAACAACGCCATTCCAGCTCTGTCACTGTCTTGTAGGCAACCTTGTACAAAGGTTTATAAAAAAGACGATACCTGTAAAAAAACAAAATAGGGGACCATAATAAATATCTTTATGTTTTGCGTATTTTTGTGAACTTCAGAACATCATGCACAGTAACGATTTTTACAAGATAAGTTTTTTTGCCTGTTAAGGTTTAGCTGTGATATTTAACTCCAAGCTGCATAGACTTTAATACTCTTGAGTCTGACCTTGGCTCAGAGCAAAGGAAATGTTTTTTTTTTTTTTTTTTTTTTTTTTAAGTTTTACTTTTAATTCCAATTTAGCCAAAAAATCAGATTCTTCTCTTTGAATCAAAGCATTCGCAACTCACATCAGTGCTGGACACTTTTGTCCCCAGGAGCATTTGTTGTATTCTGCCTTGACGTAAGGGGCTACTCCATCTTGCACTGTGAATGAGACACTCTTCTCCACTACATAGGCACAGTGGTTTCTGTGGTTTCATCAAAAAGGGAAGAAAACATCACTCAAATGCAACATATACAATGAATAAAAGGTAACAAATGGGTCATGATTTTTTTCCCATTACAATGGAAAGTAAAGCTTCCAAAATGCATTTTTAATTACTTGGATATCCAAATAACATTCTCCTAAATGCTGTTTAGCAAATGTTTAACAAATGTAGCTTCCTCATCAGTTCTTATATAAATGAGCTTGTCTTAAGGTAACACAACTGACTGACACATCTGAATCAGGGAGTATACTATTTGTTACTGATACAGATGTGTCTTTACCCCAGATAGAATTATGCAATAAGGGAAAAATACTCACTTTTGTCGGCCCATGGGTTTTGCTGCATGATGCTGGGGATTTGTTTGAGACTTGAGCTGGTTGAAGTGGTATGTCCCCAAAGCACCAGACAAGGACAGCAGAGTGCTCAGAACAAGAAGTATGTTTTGGCCGGTCATCTTCTAAATTCTTATCTCATTCATACAGTAGATAAATGAAAAAAAAAAGCAAAGAGACTCTAGATACTTTGCTCAGCTATTGTTGGTCCAACGACATTACAAAAAAATCCCAGTCTCTATATCTTATATAGTTCCTGGTGAAGTATCACCTTGACTGGTTGGTGAGGGACACTGGTCAGCAATGGTTTGGGGTTGATGTTTATGTGGTCAGTTCGGGTGATTGACAGGCAGCTGCTGTTTTCTAATTGGTCTATGGAACAAGTACTCACTTAGCCCCACCCATACTGCCACTCTGAAGTGACACCAATGTGATTTTAGGGAGGGTGTATGTTTGTGTGTCTGTGTGTGTGTTTGTGTGTGTGTGTGTGTGTGTGTGTGTGTGTGTGTGTGTGTATGTGTGGGCCTGAGAGAGTGAAAGAGAGAGAGAGAGTGTGTGTGTTCTGTGGAAGGTGGTTGGGTCTGTGCAAATGTCAAATTTTGGTTCTCCCCTGTAATAACATACGAAAATTGAAATATTGAAACAACAGCTCTTGCAGACTTTCTGTCCTTCATATATACATAGTCTGTCTCAGAAACATTGTGTACGATTGCACTCTTAGGGTTATTACATACCCTTAACTCTTAAATCAATGACTTAATGTCAACTCAGCAACAACACTGTTTCTAAACACAGATCACAACCTTAAAACACAAATCTTATAAATTAATGTCATGTTTTATGCAGAGTTAATGCATCTGTTTTATATTGCAAAACATTTATACTTATGGTATACACACTTTATGCATATTGTGTACTGCTTTAACTTGTGAATATCTGTATGCTTCTCATGGAAAGGTAGGTTTAAATGTCCAAATAAAAAAAACTTAATTAGCTTCACACCATGCTGAGAAGCAAACACACATGTGCACACACCCTTGGCTACACTTTCTCGCTGCATATGGAGTAAACACCTTGTCACTCAGACAAACACACTTCTCAGTCTGCAAACACTGGCAGCTGGCAGTAACCTAGTGTGTGAGAGAGCATTTAATGCATTTACTGGGGTAGTGTGTGCCATCAAACACTTAAAATTAGTTCAGATGTTTGTCATTTCAAATCTGCCAGTAAGTAATGGGAGTAAAACAGAGGGTACTGACAAGAATTAACGAAAAATAAGAAATTATGATACACAAGGATTACACACTTATCTTGTAAATTACACACTTGTCCTATTAAATAAAAAATGTTAACTTAACTTGGATTACACACTTGTCCCATTGAATAAATATGTTATTTATTGCATAAGATATACAATACTTTCAGAGAAACACACACGCACAGTGCACATTCCAAGTACACAACCTTCCTTTTTTACCCACCCCTCATCATGTTGTGTACACACACACTCCCATACACTTTGCCACGCACAAATATGTACCTCCACTTCAGCAAGCAGTAGCACCAAACACAACACATGCCTTTGTTAAGTGGTGGGGCTAATTAGTCGCCTGTGACCCAGACCTGCTGCTGCAGAGGGCTTTTTGCTATAGGGCTTTAGTTTCCTTCCTACCGGCCCATTGGTCCACTTCTAGTCCATAATTTGCAGTGGAGACTAAACTGATGCAGTGTGTTATACAGACTAGCTTTAAAATCTGATCCAAGATGAGGAAACTGTTTCCGTTGGGTTCTGCAAAGGCAATGGTGTCTCTAAATACCCACCACATTTATATAAATAAAAGATGAACCTTGGGTGTATCAAGAAAAACCAAAACATTTAAAAAATCCAGTGCTGTTGAATTTCAACCACAAACACACAGACCGCAAATCAGAACCTAAAAAACACATAATCAGTGTCTTTTTTTTTTGGCACAGGAATATCATTTTTCTTTACCATGAAAACATGGTCATGGACATGGACATCATCACAACATGGACAACATCACCAGACATGTTGTGGTCAATTGGTGCAACGACAAACATGGACACAAAAGATCTGTAGTGACTGTACTACTATGAGACTGGGTTCTTTTAGAGAAAAAAGTAATTGGGTAAAATGGAAACTATTTTTGTCATTTTCTTATCTGTAACAGTAAATCACCCTGCTTAACCTACACTTACAGTTTGACAGGAAATTGGGTCATTCATTGTGTCTATCACCTTACAACGTGTTTTTGATACATTTCTTGTTAAGGCACTGTTTCCAGCCCACCCCTTCAGGGAACTCCCAAACACCTAATGCGGTAGAACAGAGTAAGAGCTCTTTGTGTGTGTGTGTGTGTGTGTGTGTGTGTGTGTCTTCAGTCTCAGCTGTACATGCCTCTGCAACTAGCTGTGTGTGTGTACGGGCATCACTTTCACCTGACAAACATAGAACCAGGCCTCCCCGTGTCCCTGCCACACAAAACAAACACTCCTTCATAAAAGTAGCAGGGACCACTTAGCTCCTCCACCCAGGAAGTACATAGGAAATGACGTCATAATGGAACCGGTGTTTCAGCTTTAACTCATCTGCTCACTAGAAAGCCTACTTTATTCAGACCTGAGCTGTTGGGAGACATTGCATGTAATGACCTTTCAAGCAGGGTGGGGTCAGGTTTTCCTACCTACCATGTTGTTTACACTGGAGTAACTGAAATGTTTGAGTGGCTGGTGGACATGGTCATAGGAACAGGGAGCGGAGAAGAATGGTCACACAGTTAGCCCCCAAACTGTTGACAGTTCTGATAAAGATCAATAGAATGGTACAAGGCATACATGTGTTTGCTACTGCAGACTGAGAAAGCCAAGCTGTAATTTCTCATAGTTTTAAAAATAACCAAATAGTTGGAAACTATGTGAGCAGAAGGAGAGCTCTGTGTACCAATAATTCTTCTCCATTCTCCATTCTTCACCACTTCTCGAATTTACCATCTGAGTAGGTCCCTTTTCTGGCAGTATTACACTTGAATACTGTATCAATTTACCCAATTTGGTGCATTAATATTTAGCGGCCTGTCCAACGCAGCAAAATTGTAACTTGTGACAGAGATAGAATTTAAGTCTGTTACACTGCATTTAGAATTGTGGGAAACTGATTATACAAAAGCCAAGACGGGAAGGAATCCTTGGGCATGATGCTTGATGGGGACAGATGGAACTGTAGCAAAACTAAAAAGCACAGATGTGGCATAAGGCTGAAAAATGAACTTGTGTGTATCGGCTAATGTTTCATCTATCTATGTAAAAACCACAATTTTTTCAATTCAATTGTATTTGTACAGCGCAATTACTGTATACACAAGTTATGCTTCAAGTAACAGTAGCAATATGGGACAGTAATCCAGGTTAAGAGCAATGTGCTTGCAATGAACAGAAAAAGCACTAAAGAGCAATCCCTATTTTAATATAATGGGTTCATAGAAATGCCATGTCACTACCATAATCCCGAGGAGGAAATATCATTAACTTGTCAGCCACTGAGAAAGCCAGGCCACTCAGAAAGCTCTCTCTGCCAAGGCCAAATGCAGTATTTAGCAACACTTGCTGTAAGGATAAATCTGAAGGAGTTATGAGTCACGAGTTGGATGAGTCGGGGTTTGGAGTTTTTTTTTCTTACAGTACTATATGTAGGCTTATTTAAACCACACTAGTATCTCTTCTCTTGTTTTTTGCTGAGATTCAAGTCTTGACCCCAGTCAATGTAATGACATTTCCTGAACCAACGGAATGCCTTGCCAATCACTGGCCAGAAAGTATGACCATTTTAAAATAAAAATAACAGAGACAGATGGTATTAAGGCCCACATTGCAACTGTACATGTATACAGCTAATATAAACACTGTCAATACAATTTATTTAAAGTTAGCAAAGGTTAGTGATGAAGTGGGAAGTGAGAAAGGAGACCCTCAGATACGTGTAGGTTATAGGACCACAGGATTTCAAAGTTAATACAAACTCTGCACACATTATTATGCTGTTTGACATAATTTCCCAACATAACCTACATAGAGCATAATCCTACATTGAGCACATAAAACAAATGCAGTCCTTTAAACCAGGTGTGTATATGTGGTGGGTAACTTATGAGTTCTGTGATGACAGCAACATTTTTTAAATGTGCAGAACATTTTGACAATGGAAGCTTCTATGTTGCAATTTGAAGTTGCATTTGGTGTTTAAAGGCTGGATAAACTCTTTGGGTAAACTGTCTACTTATGTTTAGCCATCATTATAGCCCTGCTTCAGATTTACTTAAAGCGCCATACTACGAAGTGTATTTCTATTTCTAATATGTGGATCATTAACCTGTTGTTATTTTAGGAAGAATGATAACAATTCTGTCAGATCAATTCCCTTGGGGCAGAGTTTATTTGGAAAAAAATCAATCATCAAAGTTGTATTGAAGACACAAGTGTTTTACATGTCCTTAACTGAAACAGCCCTATATCTATTTATTATTTGTGTGTGCTGCAACTTGGTTGTCATATCTAAATCTGTTGATCACATACGGAAAGAAAAGTAGTGGACAGTGTTGTATGTCTGAATGATACATCAGTCATTCCCTGTCTTTTGGATGTGTTTACTCTCTACACCAGACAGCCACATTCAAAGCCCTCTTGTGAACTCCTCGGCTTGTGAACTCCTAAAGCCTGTGAACCTATTCCAAGCTTGTGAACTCCTAAAGCCTGAGTCAGGTTCCCAAATCTATTACCAAAGCCAGTTATGTGTTGTTGGTCAGGAATCAGGAAGTCTGTGGTTACTTTATCGTTAGTTATTCCTCCCAAAATCCAGTTTATCAGTTGCTAGGGTCCAAGCACGATGTCTATCTGTCTGTTTTTGAACGCATTACGGTTTGACAAACTGATGATTATGTCTGTGTGCAGGTGATTTACTATCGCAGATTATCCATGTACTAAAGCATTCCTATGCCAACCTCGGTCTGTTTGACTGAAGCACATTTGACGGCCACATGGGGAGTTAGCGGCTGGCAGCACACTTTACACCCATTTGCGAGATGTGTGGTTTTTCTGTCAAGTTTCCAGTCTCTGCACACAAGAAGCAAGGACACAGTCAGTTGGAGTTTCAGTTGGAAATCTATGGTCATGTTTATGGGCTCTTTGAAGATGCTTTTATCCAAAGCAATGCACAATTCAGTTAGTACACCAACAAAGACAAAAAGAACGAACAGGCCTAAAGGCCAACAAGTTAGATGTACAGACTACAAAAGTACTGCTGTCATACTAGAGTAAAAAGTATTTTCATGTAATGTAATACTTACCCTAATTATTAAAAATTATTAATATCTTTGGTGACTCATTCAAAACATTCCAAACTCTAGATATGGCAACAAGTGAAAACATAAAAAATATGATGATTAAAAAGCCTTTATTAGATTCTGGCTACATGCCTACGCGTTTCAACCCATTGTCTTCATCAGGGCATGCCAAACAATTACAGGTGAAAGGTATTCATCAGGTAGGGAGGTAGAGCTAGGTCACATGACACAGAAACCCCACCCCTCACACCCACACAAGGTCAATATCAAACATATCAGCATTTATCAAAGATGTCTCCCCAACAACAAAACACCATTAGAATCAGTTTTTCAATCAACAATTTCATTACAATCCACAGTTCAATCCATACAAAAGGTAAATTTAACAGGTTATAAAAATGGAGAAAAATCCACATCCTCATTGAGGCCTGGAAATGTTGTGGCATTCAATTTAACAATCCACCAAGTTTCCCTTTGAAGAAGGTGTTTTAATCTGTCCCCGCCCCTAATGTTTTTGTTGATAACCTCTATCACCATTATTTTCACTAAATTCAGGTCCGTGTGACCTACTTCTCTGAAGTGAACAGCCATGGGGTAATTGGGATTCTGAGTCCTTATGGCGTACTTGTGCTCTGCCAATCTATCACGCAGTCTGCGTTTTGTGCGTCCAATATAGAAGCAGCCACATCCGCATTCTAACTTGTACACAACATATGTGGTATTACAGTTTGCAAAGTGTTTACAATAATACACCTTCTCACTGAATACATCCACAAAAGTGCTTTGGCGGGAGATGTTTTCACAGTGGTTGCATGATCCACATTTGTATGTGCCTTTTGGCTTTGGGAAATGAGAGAGAGATTTGGATGCAGGGAGGTAACTTCTCATCAACTTATCTTTTAGTGTGGGTGCCCTCCTAAAGGAAAATAGGGGGCGCTCAGAAAACACTTGGCGTAAAGAGGGATCACCATCCAAGATGCCCCAATTTTTGTTGATAATCTTTTTAATTCTGTATGACAATGAACTGTATTACATGGAAAAAATCATTTTTTCAGATTTTCTTTTGCGGTGAGTTTTCTTGAATAAGTCCTTCCTATTTAGTGCTTTAGTTTTACCCAAAGCTGTATCTAAATCTTTTTTCTTATACCCCCTATGTTGAAACCGAGAATACATGTCATCAGCTTGTATGTCAAAGTCAATCTCAGAGTCACAGATTCTACGAATCCTTTGGAATAAGGAATATTTGTGATGAGGTTATTAGGGTGAAAGCTGTCCGCATGTAGGATGGTATTCCTATCAGTTACCTTCCTGAAAATGGATGTATGTAGGTCACCTGGTTCATGACTATTTGGACGCCCGAGTTTTGATGAGCACCCTTTTCTTACTAGATTTGGATAAATGACCCAGTGAAGTATTCCTTTTTCTTTTCTTGATAAAAAATATGATGTTTTACCTTTGACAAGGTTTACATAAGGTTTACTCTAATATCATAATAATAGCTAATAGTTGAATTGTAATTCAGTCTAAATTTATTCATTATTTTTTTGTCTCAGCTTAAGCCATGTCATGAAATGCAGACTCTAGGCATGCCAAAAGCAAAAAAAAAATAAAAGTCTGAACGCTATTTAGCTAACATGTTAGACAATTAATCAACTAAACTATGTACAGAGTATTAAGTACAGGGTATTAAGTACAGAGGTGGTCTTTTTTAGTTTAGAGACTAGCTGGTTGATCTGCTTATAAATTTGTGTTTTTCACAACAGTGATACGAGGCCATACTTCTCTACATGCCATTTTCCACAGAGTACTGATAGCCGTCAGCAACTGACTGCTGATATCAGTGCTTCAAAGAGATTTAAAAGTGTAGGTTTTCAGTCATGTTTTTGAGTGCTCATGTGAATTAACATCTGTAATTGAAATCATTGGCACAGCTGTCTCACATTGTTATCCATATGCTAGTTTAATATTTAAGAACCCAATCACTGACATTAGCAGGTCAGCTTAGCACTTCACACACAATTTTATGCAAATGCTCATTGCCAAACATTGTTGATTATATTCATATAATTCAATTTTATTTACATAGCGCATTTTTACAAAAGGCATGTCTCAAGGCGCTTAACACAAAGTGGCCCACTGAGCAACAGGGGCAAGGAAAATCTCCCTATCAGCGTTTTTTTGTTTTTACTTGTTATGGTGAAGGTAGAAACCTTGGGCAATTCCGACGGCTCAAGGGGCTAGCCCAACTGCCTAGAGCAGGTTTTCAGTCTCTCAGATGGTGATTATATTAGGGTCTGTTGACTGTTGTGTTTGATTTATTTTAACTTTTTATACTGTTTGTATTTGGAATGTCAGCACATTGTAGACCATATCAATATGCAATTCAACAAAAACCTTTAGGTTTAAAATATGTAGGCCGGCAGTAAAATACTATACTGAAGAACATGCCAGAGTCTATAACATAAGATAAGACTTTATTGCCCCTGAGAGAGAGATTGTCTTTTCTTATGTGACATTCAAACACTAGCCATAACCAACAGAGGTCTAGGATCACACTAAGCTTATCAGCCAAACAGTATGTTAAATATGTCAAGTTTCGTTTCCTACTCACAGGTCACAAGTCCTGTCCATTTTCGTGATTTAGAGAGCAAGATGGTGTTGCTGCGCTCAAGATGTGTAGACTGTTCATCCAGGTGCGTAGAACCAATGCGATCAGAGAGTGAGAGTAGGTCGCACACTGTGCATAAGACAACAAAGTCTACAAAAAAGGATTTTTTAATTTATTTAACCGTGAGCAGACGTTTCATCCAGTGGCTTTTCTCAGTGCTCTCATTTTTGTGATTTAAACACAAGGTAAATGGATTGCATTCATAGTGCTTTTCTACTCCAACACTCAAAGAGCTTTACAATGTATGTCTAACATTTACCGATTGGTGGCTGCCAAGCAAGATGCCAACCTGCCATTGGGAGCAATTTTGGCTTTTAGCACTTGCTCAAGGGCACTTTGATCTGCATCCCTCCAAACAGCGCCCTTACCACCTGCACCACCAGAATGTAACATATTATTCCTTGATTGCAATTGATTAGGATTGCACATTTGTCTCCCTGAAGAGTTGGTTATAAATTCTGGCAAAATTATTTCCGAATGTGTGATAAACAGTGTTTTAAGATCTAAAGTGCAAAGTAGTCGTAGAGTGAGTGTCAAGGTGTGTCAAGGTTTAATTTTACATGCATAACACCCCCGGCCCAGTGTGCTTCTGGTAGAGATGCTTGTGGAGAAAGGTTGCCCCCTAGTGGACTTTAGACCAGCTAGTAGTCAGTGATTTCTGTAAAAATAAATAAATAAATAAACAACTATAATTTGAACACAGTGTAATCAAGTTTCTTTGAAATATTAATAAGGAGTAGATATTTCAGACATTGGTGCTGGATGCTGTGAATGTGACATAGATAATACTGAGTTGTAAGTTCACAAATTAAAAAGTTTAAAATAAAAAAAGAGAAGAGCAGAACTATTTGTTTTTGTTTTTCAACTTGTCACATACTCCAAGTAATACTGGTACATCTTTGCTTCTGACAGCTCAGAGAGTTACACCGTGCATAATTTTTATATAACTGTTATTCGGTCAGAAATAGGTCTAAAAATGATTTATTTTATAGCCTTGAAATTTCATCATGTTAAATTTGAAAATTATTTCTATTAAGGGCAGTAGTGACGCAGGTGGTAGAGGAGCCGTTCGATGGCTGCAAGGTTGCAGGTTCGAGCCCCACTCTACCTGACCCCATCGAAGAGTCCTTGAGCAAGTATGTCCAGTATATGTAGAGAATTGACAATAAATGAGACTTAACTTAGACTTCTATAGCTTCTGCATTGTATGCTGTCTATGGGTGAATATTACTGTATTCAAGATTCTTTATATATTTTTTATGATATGTTTTGTGTTTCTCTACAATATGTTCTCGCAAAGGTCATTATTTTCAATATACTGCAGCTTTTCCCCTATCCCTACATAAATACAGTAAACATATATTATTTACACCCATGCCCCATTAGCCTAACTTAAAAAAAAAAAAAAAAAATATATATAAATATATATATATATATATATATATACATATAACTATAAATTATATTTTAAAGAGGCCAAAAAAAAAAAAACAAGATGTATTCATTGTGCAGAAGGCCTATTAGTGTACAGCATCTGCAGCCAAGTTTAAAATAATGAGGGTCATATGCAATGTCTTGTTGTTATGGTGACGATGCCAGCTCCTCACAAAGATTGCACAAATGCGTAATTAAACTTTCATCAATCATCTGTTTGGTCTCCCTATACGAGTTGTCAGAGTTCCACTGAGTTTTTTAGATTACGTAAGCACCATTTTTTCACACATTCAGGGATCCAACCAAACCAACCACCATACAAACTGCAACTTATATTGTGTTTTAGATGAGAGGACATATTGTGAATTGAAGTCTCTAACTTGACTGGAAATTGTCGCTATGTGGTCTAACAGTGCATCCATTCAGAGAGTAAGTAGAACTCTCTCCTCATTTGATACACCTGTTCACTGTGTCCTCCCTCTGCAGACTCCCAATGCTCAACCTCTTGACCTCTCTAATTAGGTCTCCTTGGGTCAGGGTCTGATAGTATGTGTAGTGCCTTTGTGACAGTTTTATGAAGGCTTCTCTCATGTTGGCAGAGTTTCAACATGAATCGTGTTTAGCTGCTGTGGGAAATCACTGATACATACATCAATACAACAGTTCTTAAAGTCCTTACATCATTTTGTGCAATAGAATGTATAGCGTGCATGTCAATAAATTCAGTCAGCTCTGCTTTGGTCAACTCGGCTTTCAAATACATACCACAACACCATTACAACTCACAAATCTCACCTCATGGATTGTCTCTCTCATTACCTCAGATATAATGGTCTGCTTTTGTATGGAAACATTTCCCTAAATATCCAGGGTGATGTGCCTTTAGATGCCCTCATCTTTAGCACTACTTTTAAAATATCATTGTATCGTGCCATGAAAAGAAATGTATTGGCTTCATTTTTATCACACACATGCTTTTCATTAGACTATTCTTTTTTTCAAAGACATGACTTGCTAGGCTAATTACAGGGCTCCAGTCCTCAGTGCTTGTAGTTTTGTAAGGGGGCGGAAGGGGAGAGAGAGACGTGGGAGAGGGCAAAGTTGCTGTTTCTCACGACGGCCACCGACCAAGAGTCTCGGCAGCCACCCGGGCCCGCTGCAGAACTGTGCCAGTAGGCTACGGTGTACTTTATTCCATAGGAGACCATGAACAAGAGCCCCAAACTAGAACATCCTTCCAGTTTGAAGGGGGGGCCCCCTATTTGTTCAGCATGGCCCCAGGGCAGAGACCCACTTCCCCCAAACCCCATCTCCTGCGTGCCTCTGCCCTGCACATTCTTCTCTGTGCAAAGCTTAGCACACCTGATTCAGCAGAAGTACTGCAGGACTTTTTTTAATCAGGTGTGGTAGAGGGCTCTGTCTAACACATGGAAACTGAAATACACACGCGAAAAAAGACAGCCTGGGGGAAATAGGAGGGAATTGTACAGCATGTGTTTTTAACACGAATCAAATTGCATGGAAATTGCATGCTTTGTCTTTTTCAAACATACAGCGTCTAGGACTTTGTGCACTGATACGTGAAATGAAATGGAGAACATACTGTTTAACTCTTATGAACATACCAATCTTGTAGTGGAACAGTAAGGGTAATTAAGATTTTTTTTTTTGTCTCTGACCTGTGTGTATGTGTGGGAAAACTGCTTGTTGATAGGATACTGCATTTAAAGCAATGGCAAAACTTATAGGTAAGGGTAATGGCTCTTTCACCAGCAATAGACATTGCGATTTCACCAGCAGGTGGCCTCCTGTTTTCCTCGTGTTTCCTTCTTTTTATCACAAATAGGCAATGTGCATGATCCCTTAAAGCATGTTTACTGTGCTGAAAGCAAGATGGAGTTTAGTACATTGAGCGATCCAAACTGTTCGCCGACGTGTGTGATACCTGTCAACCTATGCGAAGGGGAGGGGTCTCCTCAGTAGAACGTTTGACGAGAGTGAATCTGATTTAAACGCACGGACGTGGTCCAGCTCTCAGGGTTGTGAGGAGAGCACGGGTGGCGGACTGAGGAGAGAGGCTGCTGACTTTACTCCCCATAATGGAATACATTCAGTAAACCTCTTTTTCTAAAGGAGTGGCGGAAGCAGATTTCTGCTATGGCTGTGGACGGTAGGCTAAATTAATTTCTTTTTCAAGTTTCTTTTTTTTTCCATTTCGGATGCTTGCAGTCAACAGCTAATCAGTTTTTCCATCAATCACTTCTTTTGACGTAAACACTGAAAGCTTAAATTTTTAAACATTAAATTGTTTAAATTTAAAAATGTAAACTATTATCACTAGACAACCTCTCTCGCAACAAAACTATCAAATTTTTCAGTCTGATGGCGATTCTTTTTTGGAAACACTAACCAGTGAACTCTCAGAACACACAATTAATCAGCTATTTATACCTGGAAGCGCAGAACGCAGGAATTTAACCTGTGGGTTGTTTAACCTTAGCCTATGGGGAGACTAGGCTATTCTATCTCCAATCTTCCGTGTGATCGTCATTTGGACTAGGACTATCAATTCTGGTCCTGTCTTGTGAAACAGGTTTTGAGCGCACTTTGACTTCAGTGTCACATTGCTAGAGTTATTATCGTGCTTATGATGTCACCATTACTGTGCTTACGCCAGTCATTCATATTCGTTGAACTTTCTGCTGTTTTAGAATATGTACAAAACCTGATTCATTCATTTGCCAAGTATGTTAGGTCAATGTTGCGTATCAGTGTGAAATTTAGGTCATGTTTGCTGTAGATGTTTTTTTTTCTCCAAACATATGACGACCAGGTCTGAACTTGTCCAGGGGTGCCAAACCCACAAATTAGAGCTCTTCACTCAGTTGTCCGCAAAGAATGTTTAGCGCAGACATGTGTGAACTGATGTGAATATGCCTGCTGAATAGATGGATCTACTGTGGACTTAAATTGAGATCTCTCAGTAAAAGTTAATAAATTGTGACCGCTCAGAAAAGGTGCAAATTTCACTGCTTCTTTCTCATAGAGAAAAGGAAGACCAGATAAGTGTTCTGTAACACCCTCTTTTTACAGTCCCCAGGCCGATCTCTGAGACGAGTTGGTAGATGAAAAAGTAGGTGGATAGTTACTGCAGTTAGTTTGCAGTGGTGGATATGAATGATTGGATGTGGGTGAAAATGGTTGAACATTTGAGCACATTTTAAACCATCACACTACTATGAAAAGGAACATCATAAAGACTAAGAACAGTTAACAGCCAAGACTGAAAAATGTTTGAGGTTTTATCAAAACAAACAGCTTGAGGTCCGTCATAATGCTTATTCATTATGTTCTAGTTGGTTGTTGTGACTGAGACAATGGCCCTTTATGAATGCTGTGACCTCCTCGGCAGGTCTTTCAGAGCATGCTGGGAACACTTTTTACATGCTTTCTATTGTGTCATATATTGGGAAGTCTAACTGTGACCAGAGTGACATGGTTTAATTGTAGTGTTGCGAAGGACTGACAGTTCTGTCCCCAACTGCTTAGTTCATTATCTGCATGTTGCTGCATTGCTTGCGCAAACTTGGTGAAACCCCTAGTAACCCCTATACTGCACACAGTTTAGTTGCAGTGAATGCAAGTTCAAATCTCGAAGAACAGCTGCAAGGCTCCTACTCCTTTTCCCCTCGTTTTCTCAAAACAGGCAAACACAGAGAGAGAGAGAGAGAGAGAGAGAGAGAGAGAGAGATACACATACACACACAAGCAAGTCTGGTGCTGAAGGACACAGGGATCAAAGGCAATCAAAGGCTCTGTGTTTGACCCAGCGTAGTAGCACTTACCCATGAACAGATCAGTTTCTCTCACACACACACGCACACACACACACACACATACTCAGCTGGGTGGAGGGATGGACTCTCTTTGTACACCCTCTGTTAGCTAGGGAGTTGAATCCGTAACACACACATACACAATTACACACACACACACACACAGAACTCACACACAATACACTGACTAAAAAGACATCCCTTTTATCTTTTCCCCTAAGCCCTCACCATCCACATCACCCCATCACATTTGACTGGTTGTCCCCATTTTTGCTAAAAAACCTATGCTGTCAATTAGAGGGGATAGAGATTATAATGAGTGCACACACACACACACACACACACACACACACACACACACACACAGCGCTGCCTAGAAGCATGCTACAAACGAAGCGGAGAAGCAGCCCAACCTGAGCTTGCCTAGTAAATCATTAAAAGCTGCAGTACCAGACTGAAGTACTGAGCAGCGGCGTGTTTCTTTCAGGGAGCGATGAGGAGAAATATGCCACCTGCTGCACACAGATTGCCACATCGCCCAGAGATCGCCCAGAATGCAAAGCGAGAGTGCAACATCTGTTGGCTGTCATAAATGAGAATGTAAATGACCGTTATCTATCGGTGGTGTCAAGTCAGGTTACAGAGAGTACAGTGTGGCCCTTCAGAACAAAGAGGTCTGTCAGTGGATTGGCTTAATGCTGAGAACAAGAGAAGGGTGCCAACGGGAAGATATTTTGCTTGGTGTGTGGTTGCTGCTCAGTAGACAGTGGGCTACCATTTGCTCACAGCTCAATTATTTAAGTACATTAATTAATTAATTAATTAATCCACATTCATTATTACACCATAAATCATGCCTCTGACGACTGTTGTAATTCTCAGGTATTGCTTGGCATGATTACTATTACTGATCATTATATATATAATGCATATACATATATGCATTACATATAGTATATACATACATCATAGTATACTGCATGTATACATATAGTTGCTTTACATATTACATATAGTATATCACATTAGTATATTGCATTACATACAGTATATTACATGTATACTGTACATATTATAGTAGTGTATATGTATACCGTATAGTATACTGTACATAGTATAGTAGTGAATATGTATACTGTATAGTATACTGTACATAGTATAGGCAAGGCAAGTTTATTTATATAGCGCATTTCATACACAAAGTAGGCAGTTCAATGTGCTTTACAAAGAAAGAGTAGTGTATATGTATACTGTACATAGTGTATATGTTTTTAGTGTTTTTGCATCAGTCATTGCTGAAAGGCCCAGTGGTTCTGAATAAAGCCTTCTAATGCCCTTTTGAAAACAAAGGATGATGAAGTCTTGGAAACAATTTTTGGAAACAAAGTCACAGAAGAACAAAAGACACACAGACACACACACAATGCTGAGAGAGAAAGTATATCTCCAACAACCACATTGCCCGTGTGTCAGTGCTTTGTTACTTAATTTGATTGTCGAAATGTTGTTCCTTTATTAAATCACACGTTCCTTTCCCTTTTTGAGAAATGCAATAATACTATGCAGTTAAAAGATGACATGTTAAGCTTCGATCACTTCTGTGGCTATTAAATTATATGGTAACCACCTGAGACGTGAAGCTGGATATTAGATCTATGAAGCCTCCTATGATCATTCCACAAATGTGTGTGCACATCCATATTGAACAAAGTAAGCAGGAACTCGGCGACTATGAGATGTGCTCTCTCTCCAAGTATACATGATGACTGACTTAAACAGAGGCAAAATGATTAGCATATTTCCAGTTAAAATAGCATGCATGAATTATTAATTATTTACTAAATACGGTGGTGCCGTATGTGTGTCATAAACCGATTAAATGTTCAGATTTATTACACACACACAAACACACAAACACACACACACACGCATGTACTCGGACAATTGCTGTAATAGTAAATATTTTAATATATGCACTATTTACCTTTAATTACCATTCAACTGCAAATTAAACTCTCTGTCTAAAATCTGGATCTTTGGACCACAATGGCGGTAGTCCAGAGATATATTTATGATCAAGACATAGCTGTCACAACAAATGGAAATGGAAATGTGTCAGAAAACGTACAGGCACCATGTCAGACACCGATCAATAAACAGCTCTCTCTCTCTCTCTCTCTCTCTCTCTCTCTCTCTCTCTCTCTCT
>JAGFZM010002318.1:193283-215718 GCA_017657215.1 Limnothrissa miodon
GAGAGAGAGAGAGAGAGAGAGAGAGAGAGAGAGAGAGAGAGAGAGAGCTTGATTGTGTTGTGCCCATGCATGTGTATATTTTGTGTACAGTAATTCACATCCAATTTCACCCAGTGTCTCCCACCACTTCCCTACATGGCTTTAAATTTGTCAAACAGTGACACGCCTTCATGGTGAAGTGAATCTTCTTTGAACTGAGACAAAGAACAGTTTTGAGTAAAAATTCCGTCACCGGTCCAATTCTCCATCCAGCTCCTTCACAGTGATCTACCACCTCAAACATTTGTTTGTGAAAAACCTAAGGCAGATGTTTGGGTGAATTGTTTTGAACATTTGTCTATAACTGTGAATTGAAATGCTTCTGAAAATGTACACTGAGTTCTTGCACAGCAGGTCTGACAGGTTACATGTGGCTGTGGAATCTGTTGGTTGGTTGTTACGTTGGTGTGTATGGAGAGGGTAGGTGGTTCGGTAACATGCATGGAATTTGTTTTGTGTGTGTTGATTAGGACCTGCAGTGCTGAAATTATGTAAAGCTCACTTCCTTAAGAATACTGTATGAATTCATTCTCTTTCTGTTTGTCTGTCTTTCTTTCTTTTCGTTTTCCGTGTCTGTCTCTACCTTTTCTATTTCTCCAATCCTCCCATCGCTCTTTCTCTCTCTCTCTCTCTCTCTCTCTCTCTACTCCCTCCTTTCCTTCTCTTCCACTTCGCTCTATGTCACACAGGTTCGTTCGGAAACCTGTCATAATCCATCCATCCGTGGGACCACTTGCCCGGGCATGGCAGAGAGCAAGAGACAGAGAGAGTGAGCCACGGAGTAAAGCGCATCGGACCGTGCTAGGGGAGGGGGGTTGGATGTGTAAGTGAGTGTGTGTGTGTGTGTGTGTGTGTCTGTCTGTCAGTGCCTCTGGGCCTGGGGCTTCTGAGACAGATAACACCGGGCTGGACCAAATCACTGGAAACAGACTCCTGAAAGACATGCTGGAAAGACCTCCCGTTGAGGCCCTCCAACTGCAGCCTCCTTTCCTCACACATTTACTGGATCAGTGTGCTGTTGCCTGCAGCAGTGGAGAGAGGATGGCTACGAACAAGGGATGGATGAGGAGATCTCACTGAGCACGGAGCACTTCTCTCCTTCCTCTGCTTCGATCATCGCCGTTTCACGCTTCTTTGTTGGTGGCAGATGGGCCAAGCTGGGACCGATTCCGTGTCTTTGTGTTTTTCATCGCTGAACTTGAAATATTCTTAATGTGTGTGTGTGTGTGTGTGTGTGTGTGTACGTGTGTCTGTCTGTCTCTCCGTTTGTGTGTGTGTGTGTGTGTGTGTGTACTCTATGCGTGTGTACATGTCTGTCTGTGTGTTTGTGTACGCGTATATGTGTGTGTCATTAATTGTGCAGTATTTGGTAGGAGTGGAATAAACTGTACAGACTGCCGCATGCTTCAAAGTCGCTGCAGATGACAGAGGGCAGATGAGGAGAGAATGCATGGTTCCCTCCACCCCAAGAACTCAGTTTCGCCCATCAAACAAACCAGTATTCATTGCCATTAAGAAGCGTCGGGACTTCACAAGACATTGTCATGCACACAGCATACTGTACTTGCATCTGAATAAGGAATACAAATAAGTTACTTTTTAAGGCATTTGATTGCCTCGTATGTTTAGGTTACTATAGGTAAATGGAAATTGATATGCTTTGATATTTATACTAGGCCTATCAATAGAACTTATTGTTTAACTTGTATCTCCTAATTATTTGACATGTCAAAGATATGGGCACTGCTTGTTATGCAGAAATGGATTTTGTTATTTGCCCAAGGACTGGAATGATTGATGATGAATTACCACTAGTATATTATGTTAAGTTGTTTGAATCATGTGTCTTGTGATTTCTGACCTTTTGTAATATCCTTCCATGAGATATTTCCAGAACTTATGTTGACCAAGTGATGTCCAGGGAAAGAATAATCACAATAACTAAAGCTATATATTTGGAGTGACAATGGAGACATGATTCAGATGATGCCGTTGATCAGTAGGCTATCTTGTAGTAAGCTGTAAAATGTTTCAGCTGTTCTGTCTTAGCCTATGAGGCATACTGTACCACACTAAAATGACTTAATATATACATCGAGACTGTTACTAGACATAGACTGCTGTTAACTGATGAGTTTGATTATTATTACTTTCCCCACCTGCGTGGTATAGGCTACCTTCAGTTATCTGCGAAAAAAATAAAATGTACGAAAAACTGTTTGTGTGTGTGTGTGTGTGTGTGTGTGTGGTTTTGCGCGCGTCAAATGGGCGTATACTGCCATCATGTGGTTTTAGAGAAATAGCCAAGCTGTCCAAAAGGACTAAATATTACAACCAATTAAAATGTCAACCTTAACATTATTAAGATTAACATTTATGGTGAAGTAATTTAGACCATTTTATTCGAAAATGTATGTAGGCCTACAAACGAACTAGGCTGTTCCTGCGCCTGTATAGTCAGCCTACATTTCCCAGAAGGCATTTGGAGTATACGGACAGCTGATTGTCAGTAGTGTTAATGGCGATGTCGGAGATTTACAGGGAATGTCGCATTCCGCAGATGGAGTGTGGGAAGAAAGCCTCCTCTTTTTCAGACAGGTATTTAAATTTGCTCATGGGGGACATTTAATGTGCAATTTTATCAATGCAGCGATCTCTGCTCGCCCCTCCTGACCTGTGGCAAGATTGTGACGATGCTCCGTGAGTCATCGGTTGAAACCGCGTGATAATTCTGCAAAACTATTACATGATTAGTTTTTGTAAGAGTAATTTAGAGTGTAAAATAACGAAGAATGTCATTGGCAGTAGATCCCAAAGACATTTGGGGACCACAATCGTGCGACCTATTTAGTTTTGAAAAGTAGGCGAAGGATTGGTAACAGGCTGTGCAAATGCGCATGACTGATTGTGTACTGTGGCCTTTTCACTGGCATCCTGTCTGTCTGCACCTCATGGTTGTCTACATCACAGTGTTTGCTGTTTTGGAAATGTAAGTTTAGCCATAATGTGGCTTCATTTTAAACGTGATAAACACATTTTGGTTGACATCTTTGAGTTAAACTGTGTCAGTAGTAGTAACGTTAGGTAGGCTACACACACTTCTAATAGGATTAAGCACCTGGGCTGCTCTTAAGGTTCAGACTGCAGGTAACGTTAAGGTGACACTCTTCTTCGAGAGATAGTTGATCATAGATGCCTTATGAACTGGAAGGCCATATATACTGGCTTTTTTGTCAGTGCTGATTATACAGTATAGTTGGCAATTTTTGTATGTTTAAGATGGCTATTACAGCCCCTTTCTCTATTACTGCTGACATCATGTGGTTCGTCAAGTGATTAATTTTCCCCTCGTTTTATCATCCATGCCTCATGTCTGACTCCTTGACTCCAGTCGGTTGACCTAATACATTTAGAGCTGATCTTGGATCAGTGTTACCCCGCTCTTATCCTGTTTACTGACCTAAATACCTGATCCCAAATCATCCATTTTTGATCTAGTGTGCATTACATAACGGTACACTAGAGGGCAGGATGTGGCCATATGAATTTTTTTCCTCATAGGCAAAATGACCAAGAGCATCTAGAGTCAAATAGACACTTTACAATTTACACCTCCAACACCTATAGGACCAACCTTTTTTCCCTTTAGTCTTGAACATTAAATCTCAGTAAAAATGATGGGTCAGTAAATACTACCCTACCCTAATACTACCCTTTTGTATGTTTTGTGAATGTCTAAATAGAAAAAGACACATCATTTTAGGGGTGGGCGATATAGTCTAAAATTTATATAGCGATATATTTTGAACCATAGACGGTAGATGATGTATATCACGGTATACTTTGGTATGTAACTTACAGCATAACAGTTTCTTAATGGTTACCATAGCATAAAGTCAATATGTACAACAGTTGTTTAGTCATCGTTCGGAGGTGTTTATATTGGACTCTCAAATTCACACAGAAGTAAACTGGTGAGCTGCATTTGTGTCAGGCAGTAGCTGTTCAATTTATAAGCTCTTACACAGTTTCGTTGTAAGAATGAAAAGGTGCTATCAATAAGGTGAAGCTACAAGTCAGCATTTTTTCACATGGTTGTGGAGACGCAATGATTGTGTGAACCACAATAAATCCCAGTATGGCACTGTGCTGTATGATTATAATGGCAGAAGTGATATTATAAAAGCTTACAGTAATTTCCAAGATTAAAAACAGTCCACAGAATACCTTTTTTTCTCTATGACTCTTCATTTCGCATTCTGTTTCTACAAGTCTCTTACTTGTCACACTCTCTAACTCATTCTAACAAGTAGGCTAAACACACACACACATACATGCACACACGCAGAGGATCAGGAGGAGATGTTCTCTGACTGACGCTTGACGGGCGTTTATGTCGTTATTTATACCAGCCTAACACTTATCACCTGCTACCGATCCCCTCTAAGCCCCTTCGCTCTGCCATAGCCTCCTCAGGCAGGTGGAGAATTTAGAGGAGAAAGGAAACAAGACAGCAGGAGTGGAACCAGAAGTTCACTCTCACAGTTAGACAGGCAGATAGAGAGAGAGAGATTAGGAAGGGCTCAGTCTGAGGAAATGTCAGACAGATTCAGAGCAGAAAGATAAAGATTTTTTTTGGTTTTGTTTCTTCACGTTGGCCTGTTTTTCCCCCATTCGACCTGTGCCTTCCTGTTATACAGCAGGACTTTTGGTACAAGTGCCTGACATTTGTGTCTTGGCAACTGTGGCACTTTGGACGGGGCTCTTGTTTGTCTGTCCCTACTCCGTGGGTTGAGGAGAGATCTGCTAGCAAGGTCTGTTGAGATTAATTTGCTCGTTTGGACGACTGCGTTTTTGTGATGGAAGGCGGATGGCAGCCCTACTTGGGGGCAGATATGACTACACTGCCAGGCTACACTGGTGCCAGGATATCTGGGTGCTGGGCACTGCGTTCCAATGGAGGGTATGTGAATGTTAGTGATTTGTACACTGTTTAGCTTGATTTTACCTTTTGGCTGTTTCATCATCAGACTAACACTATCCTACACCAAGGTTAAGACCATCATATCAACATATTGCTTTCAAAATGCTTTGAAAATATATATATATTTTTATATTCTATCTAAAAGTAATAGAGCGTTTAGCTTTTTGTATTCTATCTAAAAGTAACAGATGACCTAAGAGAGTTTTTCAAGTTCTTTAGTCCTTTCAAATTATACTAGTTGCTCTGTCATCGGACCTATGGTCTTAGACTCCTCTAAGAATTGTGTGTGATCTTCACTCGCTTTTGAGTGAACGTTTATCCTTCCTCAAAGGGAACAGAGGAGCTTTTCTGTTTGTGTTTCTCCACACCTTCACATGTGTTCTCTGAGACTGCAGTCGCAAGAGCCAAACGAACTACAAAGCTTATCTGATGAGAGTGGTAAATAAAGCAAGCTGTCAAGGAGAGCCATTGGCAGCTATGCCCTTATTTGCGTAATGATTTCCAAGGCTTTGCCCCCCTCATTGCCAGTGTAAGGAACACTTAAGCTGATGGCCATCTTTTGGATGCTATCCACCAGAGATATCTCTCTTGATTGATCCTCTATGGGGGGGACCTTTTCTCCTGTGGTATTCCCCTGGGTTGAGTGTGTTTGTATGAATTATGGATCATATTCCTTAACCCATTTGCTCTAAACGCCTTTAGACACACCCTCTTCTGGAACTCTGGTAAATTGAAAGCTTGATCATAATGCTGACGGAGGCCATGCAGAAGATGCACCATCAAATGTCATGTATGATTTAGGATTGAGTGTGCATGGGAATCACTAGCCTTTTGGTAGGCATTGGACATGTGCCAAAAAGAAGGTTAGGGTGAAGTTTAAATATTTAGTTCACCTGTGAAGATGCCACATTCCTGCATTATTGCCTGCAAAAAAAACTAAATATTATGTATATATCATAAGTGGCATGCTTTTTTTTTTTTAGTGTACTCATACATTGAAGGCATGTCTGCTCTTGACACATGACATCTGGACCGTTTTGCAAACGTTTGTTTGTTTTTATTTGCTTTGGGTGATGTCTCAGTGGTAGTGGCGAGGATTCTCTGGACCGGCTCCTCCCTCCAGTCAACACCCCGCGTAGGAAGAGCACGACCCTGAGTAAGGCCGATCCTCCGCTCCTGCGCACGGGCACACGCACCATCTACACCGCTGGCCGGCCTCCGTGGTACGACGAGCATGGAGCCCAGTCCAAAGAGGCCTTCGTCATTGGTATGAGCACTGTAGTGTAAATCTCATCTCTATTTGCACACATGCTCACTGACGTCACAGGCTTGTTGTCTTTCTCTCTGTTTTCTGGGTATTAGAAAACAGTCAGAAAAACCACACATCGTATACAGAAAATGTTAATGCAGTTATTTAGCATCTGAAAAAAAGCTATGATCATTTAGTTGGTTACTTTGAATTTCACACTGATTTGTTTCCATACCTTCTGCAAAGCATAGCAAAGCAAAAGCCTGAGCCATACTAGGTAGTGCAACTGTATAGATGAAATGTTTCTTTGCTGTTGAATGTTGCTTTTAGTGCTGCTTTTAGTTTTCCAGCATGCCTTTGATGCTCAGTTCTTCACCCACGGGGCGTGAGGGGTTTCCGGAAGGTTGAGCTGCTGCCTAATTGTCTTCCTACCCAAACTCTGTTTTGTTCAAACATTTCTGAAGGTTAACATGAATCGCAGGGGAGTGACTCCCACACAGTGCACCTCCTCTTGTTAGGGTGTCAGAGAGCAGGTCTGCCATCTGTGGAGGTGTCCGGAAAGACAGAAAAACACTACTTTCATCACATGCAACAACTGCGATACAATTTTGTATCATAAGCTCACAAAGTTTTGCTTTACTTAAAGGCTAAATTGACTAAGCCCATGCAATGAAAAAATACAAACCAGTTGAGATGCTCAACAGCTTGTTGGTTGGTGTATTTTTCTGCCATTGCAGCGCAGTATCAATGGGTTTATGTTGATTATTTAGTGTTTTCATGAGGTTGTCCAACTGCAACCTGTGGTGTTCTTCTTCTTTGCACGTTTTAGGGCTTTGTGGGGGCAGTGCCTCTGGGAAGACCACAGTGGCCAACAAAATTATAGAAGCTCTGGATGTACCCTGGGTAGTCCTGCTCTCTATGGACTCCTTTTATAAGGTCTGTCTTTTTATACCTGTGTGTGTGTGTGTGTGTGCATGTAACTATTTTAGTTTGTGTGGATGCCGTGTTTGTGTGTGTGTGTGTATGAATGGGCACTAATCTGTGAATGCCTGTGTCCTGTGTGCCCGTTGCCTAATCATCTGGGTCAGTTGTTTCTTAACAAGGGTAGGTAATCTCTTGCCTCACTTCCGGTCTGTTTATAGCAGGCTAGAGAGCATGCCGCTAAATAGCACCCTATGCTCAATTCACTGGGCAGGATGCAATCTCTTTCCTCTTGATGATTATCATTGAGAACAGACAGATAAAGAAAATGTTAGACAAACATAAATTATAGTACAAGCTACTTGACATACTCCGTTGAGTTTTACTTTCATGCAGGAGCACTGCCTCAGAATGAAAGAGCACCCGCACATAGTATATAGAAAATGTTATTGCTGTTTTTCATTTAAAAAAAAGATATGATCTTGGTTATATTGAAGTTTACACTTTCCATATCTTCTTCTAAGCAAAGTGCTGAGCCAAATGTTTCTATCTAAAGTTTAGATCCTTAACACATATACAAACTAAATATAACACAAACACTTTTTCAAACTCCAAACTTTAAGAATTTTTATTCTGTTTTCATTTACTTCCAACATCAGTAGAGAGCAACCCGTGTTGAAAAATCATTGTGTCCCTTCTGACAGGTGCTGTCTCCAGAAGAGCAGGCATTGGCTGCCAGTAATGACTATAACTTTGACCATCCCGGGGCCTTTGACTTTGAACTGCTGGTGACCACACTGAGAAAACTCAAGCAGGGCAAGAGCGTCAAGATCCCTGTGTATGACTTCACAACCCATAGTCGCCAGAAGGACTGGGTTAGTGTAGTATTAATTCCTATAGCATGTCTTCACTTAATGAATCTGAGGACGATGATTTGTCACAATAATTGTATGCTCTCAAAAAAGTAGGTAAAAAAATTGACTTAAGAGTTGTGAACACTGGAGTGAACAAATTCAGTAATCTATCAATCATTAAAAAAATTTCCATCTGTTTAATATGCTTGCCCATAACCACATTTTTATGTTGCGTAGGAATGTGGCATTTCTAATGCTAAAATAGGCCTGCTTAGATATTATTTTAGTAATTAAGATCTCTCTCAGCTATTTATCTTGTAATATGTAAACTTGTAGAGAACTCTGTGAGGTATGTAAATGTCAATAAGTGTGTATTTTCAGTCAAGGGACAGATGGATGTCTTATATTAATACTAAGAAGTTGATTGGAGTGCAGTAAGCCCTCTTGCCCCAGTGCTACTTTGGGTGCAATCAGTATGTTGCTGCAGGGAGATGCACGCTGCATGCTTGCTCTCTCCTCCTTCCCAGCTCCACCTGTACAATGCGTCTTCTATACACATGGAGTTATAGGCCTGTCTTTTTAGTTAGTTAGTCGTCTTTATAAGCAGCAACAATGTTGGGTTCAGTTTTTGGAGCCGCCACAGATGTAGGCCTACAGCACAGTATCTATGGTAGCCACAAGATCTAAACAGCAGCGGCTTAAGCATATCTAGTCTACTGAGACTACGTATAGATGTACTAAGATGTACTTTAAAAAAAATAACATAAGAGTACCATAAAGCCCATATACACCATAGAGTTCTGCTGTATGAAATATCTCTATCATAACATGGAAGTCTTATTTGAGCTAAAGGAACTATGCTAAAGCAAGTTTTAGATGGTAATGGTCGACGTGATGACAACACTATGGTTATGACAAGTCAAGTGCCAAAAATAATGTGTGCCGTATTATTGTAAGGAATGATGGTTTCTTGTCAGAGTTGTCCAAGGTAGAAAAAGCGTAGTGTTCACCACACTTTATTCTTTTAATGCAAATATTTCTCATATCCCTTTATTTGTGGTCAGATTAAGCTTGACATTTTGAGTTGGATACTCGTGGATAATTCTCGCTTCATTTGGTCTTTCAGAAAAACCTCTATGGTGCCAGTGTCATCATCTTTGAGGGAATCATGTCTTTTGCTGATAAGGAGCTTTTGCAGGTGAGAGACCTTTTTGAATTTTTATTTCTTTTTCCGATTTAGGCTTTTTTCCCGCTTGTGCACTATGGCTGGTGCTACTGAGATAGCTGCCTGGCAAAGCTTCTGTGTATCTCAGAAGAAATTAGAGTGGGCAAAGGACACAGATAAGGCGAATAGGCAGAAAAGGCAGACGATACTGAAGAAAATGAAACTCTGGTGATAGGAATGAGTAAGACTGCGCAGGGTCTTGTGTGATTTAATAGCCAATACAGCTTGCAGCTTGGTTTCAGATTTAAGCCCCATCTGCCAGAGGCAATACAACACAATGGCCTACTAATATTGATCTTTACTGAAATGAAGCTAGTTACAGTGCAATACAAAGCAAGTATTGTTCTTCCTAGGCTGCTGCTTATTGTTATGCTTTCAATTATAAATTAAATAGAGCTGCTTAATATAAACTTTTTACTGTGGTGTGTCGGATCTTGGTACTTGTCTGCAACTCTAGTAATTGGGATTCATACTTTTTGAGATATTGCATAAAATTGTAAAATTGCTACCTACCTACAGGTGTGGTTTGGGCTAAAGGGGCATTCTGAAGGGTCTTTCTTTTTCTCTTCTCTTCTCTTTTAAACTCTGCCACTGAGGTACTACAAAAGTAAATACAAAAAGGACCTCCTGCCATATTTTGTTAGTCGACATCCAATAACAAACACTCGTTAGATGAGCAAAGCCGTCTGGAAGGAGTATAGGATTAGATCAGTGAAATAGGATAGAGCAGATCCAGTTATAGGAGTGGGGGAACTATAAGTGTTCTTTTAGGTGAAGCAAAGACCAAAAATGCTACTAAAAGGTTTTAGTCCACATGTAGGGAGTCAAAAGAGCATTACACTAAAATTATTTTAAAAAGGCCATTACCTGTACAAGAAGTTGTGTTGTGTTGTGTTGTGTTGTCTGCTGTTTGAGATAAGGTCTCATGATTGATTTGTAAAGTGTGTATCTGACATGGGGACTGCAGCAATATGTTTAGAGATTGTGAGATTCAAACGAACTACCAGCATTTCCAGAAATCCCTAATACAGATAGAATAGAGAGGGAAGGAGATATGGAATATAGAGAGAAGAATGTCATGGTTCACAGCAGATATGGGAACTTGAGACACATGATTAAAAAAAAATTGGGCATGAATGCAACTTGAATGCAACACTTGTAACACAGTAAGTAGAATGTATATGGATATTCCATTCAGATGCTCTGTGAAGGAAACAAAGTTATCAAACAATTATCATTACCCAACTATCTATTTGATGAGTTGTGAAGTTTTTATTTTTTTCACTTCACATTAAAACAGAGTGGTTGCTGTTATGCCATACTATGTTCATCTATTTAATGAAAGTTGCAAAACTATTAGCCCTTATAATCAATCTGGGCTGCATATTCTGTGGATATAGTCAAACACGTGGTGGGAGATGGGTCTGAAATATTAGAGAGTCCCTGAAAAGCTGCAGTGTTGGCAGCTGTGTCCTGGTTTGCATACCTGGTTTTCATTTAGTAGGTTAGGCTACACAGGTTTTCTATTTGGGCAAGCCTTTGAATAGATGTCTGTGTTATCTGGCTTAACACTACATAACATACATAAACATTGCTTTATAGAAGTACAAAGTAAGTAATGAATGGAAAATTGTGGCATACTTTCTTTCACTCTCTCAGGATCATTCGGGTCATTAGTTGCACTATGCATCTATAACTTCAACCTAAAAAGGCACAAGAAATATCATGTCTGTGTAAGTTTAACAATTTCAGTGAAAAATACTAGGCTTAGTTACAAAGTTACATAAAAAGCTCCAATTACAACTGTGTGACCCAGGTATTTGCATATTATGTTTTTTTTTATTTAGGTTATCGAGAAATTGCATTTGATCAAATTCCAAAATAACTTTGGCGTAAATATTGTGGTCTCCGACTTTTGGATATTTCAAATAAACAAAAAAAGAGACAAAGCTGTTTATTAAAATGACATGATAGCATTAGGCTCACATCTGAAGAAGAAGAGAGTAACAGACTGCCTAAACAGCTGTCAAAGTGGATAAACTATGTCTTATTTTTATGCCTATGCTAAATGATGGGCTAAACAGTGCGGGAAATACGGAAAAGGATTCAAAAATACAGTACTCTGTTTTTCCAACCTATGGTATAAACCATGCCCCTTATGCTATGTTGCAGTTTCTTTTCGCTGTATCTTTTCAATTCCGTTGCCACATTGCCATGGCTGTCTGACCTGAATGAACAGCACACTCTGATCAGAACATATTACTGTCTTTTTGAATACTAAATGCTTTGCTGTGCACTGCTGACTCCTTCAGCAATAGCCTCTCTGGTTTTCAGTCAAGACCCCAGAAGTATGCTGTATGCAAATAATGAAGCACTTCTGCCTTTGGTGTCCTGTTTGTAGCTCCTGGACATGAAGATCTTCGTGGACACAGACTCAGACATTCGTCTGGTCCGGAGGCTGAGGAGGGATATCACGGAGCGTGGACGGGACATCGAGGGTGTCATCAAACAGTACAATAAGTTTGTTAAGCCAGCTTTTGATCAGTACATCGAGCCCACCATGAGACTGGCAGACATTGTTGTGCCACGCGGTAAGTCTTTCCACTGATGGTTGTGCACTATTTTTTGGGTACTAATTATCACAACAAGCTACTTGCTTGTACTAGTGTCATTTTTGCCATCTATGTTTTTGGTTTGTTTTGCTTATGTGTGTGTTTGCTTACTTATGTCTGTTCCTTTGCTTTACTTATACACTAATACATTGCTCACTGATACTAATTACTCAACATGTCTAATACACACTGTTATGTGATCCGTACTTCCCCACTCCCTGAAAAATACCCAAACAATGTTCATGATCAGGTGGGGGAAACATGGTGGCCATAGACCTGATTGTCCAGCATGTTCACAGTCAACTGGAGGAGGTGAGCAGGGAGCATCACGGGAAAACACTAGCAAGCTATAGGGACAATATAATTACAATACAAAATATTATTAAGCCAGACAAACTATAGTCTACCACACTCCACTGTCTTTTCCATTCTGCACATACCTGTATAAGTGTGTAAGACTTGATCTCTCACACACACACACACACACACACACACACTCATACACACGCATACACAGCACAGATAAATTACTGCACCATATTCTACCACACACAAGTTATTTTATTATTTGCTCACTTGTTTCTCTGTCTTCTTTCTCTTTCTCTCTTACTCTTAATGCAGCGTGAACTCAGTGTCAGGTAGAGTAGATCCTTTCATCCCTCCATCCTTCACTCCTTTTTCTCTCTCTTTCCTCTGTGTCCTTTCATCACTCCCCCCCCCCATGAGCCTCCAGTTATATTAACAAAGCTCATCCAGGACACTGGATAGACAGTGCCTGATGTGATGCAGTCGTAAAATGTTGAAGCAGATTCCTGTGTTATCATACACATAAACGTAGTCCACTTAACTAGTGCTTAGGAAACGATGATGACGAATACTGTAAAATACTGTACTGTAACGTACTGTGGTTGGGCTTTGCAAAGGAACTAAAGACACTGCTGCGAGTCTCTCGGGTCATGCAGGCTCAAGAAACATCTTACTACAAAGTGTGGAAATATTTTGAGGTCATACCTCCTAAAAGATCTCTCCTGCCTGAGACGGCCTAATTGCTGCAGTTATGAATGTGTTTTCATCGCAATTGCCATTTCTCAAAAAAAGGCAGTCGGCCTCTAAAATTTCTCCTGGAAATCTAGCAGGTGATCTGATGTAAGTTTGTCTGCGAGACATTAGTTAGACAGTTGCTAGACTGAGGTTGCGAGACCTTAGTTAGACAGTGGCTAGACTGAAGTTGCTGGGTGCCTGTTTTTTTTGCCTCGGTGCTGTCAACACTTTGAGGCAGATATTTGTACCCTCATTAAAATCTCAGCCTTTGGATCTGTCTCTTTGTTCCTGTAGTAGCAGATCGTATCCTGTTCGTCTTCCTGTCTATATATTTTTTTTGTTTGTTTTCTTTTAGTGTGTGAATTTGAAATCATAGGAGGAATGTTCTTGTCTCTTGTCTCTAATGTCACACATTCATGCACATATTTCTTATTCCCACCTCGCACTGTCAAACAGAGCAGTGCTAGCTTCGGCCCACCAATCGCAGCCCCTTCCCCAGACGCTCAGCGTGCTAGAGTGCACCCCACAGGTGCGAGGCCTGCACACCATCATCAGGTCAGACTGCAGCTCCCTTTAACATAATTTCTTTCTCTCTTCCACTTCTCCTTTATTGCATACAGTCTAGGTGACTGTATGTATCAGTATTGCATTTTTTCTTGTTAATTGTTAATTTTGTATATCATAATGCACTATTGTTCAGTAAGGTATGTGCATATTAGGATGAAATGAATAGATGCCCCCCTACTGCTCATAGTCTCACTGACGGGATACAGTGGGTGAAATCATACACCCCACTGTAACAAGGCTGCGTGTCATTTCAAATGGTGGGAAGACAGCTGGGTCAGGTACTCAGTCACACCAAAGTCTGTCTAACACTCTTTCTTATTCTTTTTTTCTCTCCATTTCAGAAATAAAGAGACAAGTCGAGATGAGTTTATCTTTTACTCCAAAAGACTGATGCGCCTTCTAATAGAGCATGCTCTGACCTTCTTGCCATCCAAGGTACAAGCTGCAATGTGCCCGTGCTTTTGTCTGTCTGTATGTCCATACAGACATTACTCAGTGCCATTACTCATGACTGCCATGATTGACAGTACTGTATGTTGTATTAAAATAGGTCATTTCAAGTGTATGTCTCATCAACACCATTGTCTCATGCTTCGCACCCATAGGCCAGGTCCTGAGTTATTAAAAAGATATTGGCTCTACCACACCACAATACTAATTATAACCTCAAAACCAATGGCTTGTTGCTATTGTTCTGCTGACCTGGGTTCATTTATTATGCATGGTTTTAATTAATTTGGCAGATAAATGCAGAGTCATGTGCTTTGAGTGTGCTTAATGTTCTGTTGTGGTGTTACAGCATGGTCAGGCTGATAGAAGTGAGATCGTAATGAGATGCTAAGCGCCCTTTTCTCTTCACAGCCTTCCGCTGTGCAGACGCCACAGGGCCAAGTGTATGAGGGACGGAGCTTCAGCGGGAAAGGGGTGGGTGTTCTCTCTTTCTTTCTCTCTCTCTATTTTTCCTTCTTTCTGTTTGCCTCTTTCTCTCTTCTCCTCTCTTTAAAAAGTCTGATTCTGGTTCTGTCACTACTGTATGTATGTCTAATAATCCCATTGCATACTGGATTTGTATCAAGCAGTTATGGAATTGGCCTGACATCTGACATTAACCCAAACGTGTAATATAACAGGAAATATGTTAACATCCTCCCATCTATAAACTGTAATGTATATCGTGTTGGATTGCGTGTGTTGCAGTAACTACACACATATGTATACCATTTAGATAACCGGTGTGTCCATCCTGCGGGCGGGGGAGACTATGGAACCAGCTCTAAGAGCAGTCTGTAAAGATGTCCGCATCGGCAAGATCCTCATCCAGACCAATCTGGATTCAGGGGAACCTGAGGTAACTGACTGTTTAGTTGAAAAGGACCCAAGATTTCACAGTGGCTTATAAATTTGGCTTAATATGTCGGTACATGTTTATTTTGTTGATTTGAGGAACTCCGAGGGACTGGAAGATTATAATTTTTTTCTAGAATGTTCTGTATTGTTGAAACAAAGGTAGTACTGATATAACAATTGAGCAAGAGATTAAAACGTGTGGAAAAGGGGAGTGTGTATAAGATATTCCTCAGCTCTCACTGCCGTTAATGACAGGGTAATGAACAGGGACAAACTTTTGAGATATTCCAGCTTCTTCATCAGCTCCTGCTTCTCTGTTGCCCCTTAGACTTGGTCTCCATGGTAACCAGGAGTTCCAAGGGCTCACCACATCTCTGTGGTGACCAGGGTTTCCTCTTCCTCTCTCAGTCTCCATGGTAACAGGCCTCTTTACCATCCTCTTCCTCCTTCTCTCTCTTTCTGTCTCTCGTTTTTCGCCTAGCTACACTACCTGCGCCTGCCCAAAGACATCAGCGAGGACCATGTGATTTTGATGGACAGCACCGTCTCTACTGGAGCAGCTGCCATGATGGCTGTGCGCGTGTTGCTGGTGCGTCATGTCGCCACCGCCCATCTGCTTTACAAGCATCGCAGTCCCTAATGAGCTGATGAGGGGCAACAGCTGTCCCTGGAAAAATATGAATGACAGACTGTCATTCTTTGTTACCTGAGCAGTTCACCAGTTTAAATCGACTGCAAACTTGCACAATACGTTTTCAACAAATGTTTACCTTGTTATTACAGTACTGTGTATGAAACACATATGTTGTTAATTAATTACAAAAGCTTTGAAAATGAAATGGTGCTTAATTTTGACCAAATTCATGCACCAGAGAAAGAAGAATTTTCAGTTCTTTGAAACTTGATCTGAAAGCAGATGATTCTGTTTGTTTTTGCAAAGCGGTTAACATGAGGAATAAATTCTTGTAAAAACTTGAAGAAAAAACACTGTGTGCTTACTAGCAGAGGTGTGTCCCCAGGACCATGATGTGCTGGAGGAAAACATCCTGCTGGTGTCGATGTTAATGGCTGAGCTGGGAGTGCATTCAGTGGCCTACGCGTTCCCGCAGGTCAAAATAATCACTACTGCTGTTGACAAGAGTGTGGACGACCTTCTGCACGTCATCCCGGGAATCGGTGAGCTCAGTAGACTTTTTTGGCCAAAAGCACGACGCCTGTGTGATCAGTAATCAACTGTAGAAACAGTGGCAGGTGGCAAATGTGGAAAGAAGTTTATCTCTGTCTAGTGTTTTTTGAAGGAGCTCAATGTGATTTCCTGGATCTCAGTGTCCTTCCTTCATCCTAAACTCTGAACCCTCAAGAGTCGGCTCTAAACTGATTGTCAGTTCAGTCTTTGAGCGTGTAGGGCTGAAGGCTGAGGACCAACACAGGGATTCAGTCATTGTAAAATCTTTGCTATAGAATATGCATGTCTCCAGTCCCTCCTGCCCACTCCCTACTGAACAACTGTGCAGCATTTGCAGTATCATTTTGAAAAGTTGTCGTAACACTCAGGGTTAAGACAGTTGAACATACCAACAGCAAAAATGCTCCCAGACACAGCCCTGACACATCTTTGTGACACAATTACGAGCTTGTTGTGATGTGTTTTCTTTGAAGGGGATTTTGGGGACCGGTACTTCGGCACAGACGGCGCAGCCAACTGGAGCGACGATGACGACGAGGATACACCCAGCCACTGAGAGCCGACGGAGAGAGGTGATGGTGTGGATAAGAGGCTGGAGGGGGTTATTCATATTCTGCACAGAGAAGCCCCAGGGAAACGCTGCACTTCTTGCCAGACTGCCATGGCTACCTGCCTGACAGCCTACCTCTCTCTCACACACACACACTTGCGCGCGCACGCACACACACCGAGTCAGGAAGAGAACCATGTTGTAAATTGTCTTGCAAATGAGACTGCACCTCCACAAATATATTCCTTTTTCTAATGAATGCGTGTCTGTGTGTGTGTCTGTGCGCGTGTGTGCGATGGATATTTTGATAACCTTATTTTGGTCTTCCAAATGCGTACAGGTTGTCTTGTCTATCTTTATTTCTGCAAAAGAGGCTGTGATTATGAGCTGTTTTGTACTCCGAGGGAATGGACCTGGTAATCTGGTGATCCCAGATTTGTCCCAGTAGCTTTATGTCACGAAAGAAAAACACGAGTCATTGTTGACTAATAACCAAATAAAACCCATATTCTGACACAAGCTGATAAAATCTCTGGGTGAATACATCGAGAAACTTTCTCCTCCAGATGATGGCTACTATAGTTACAGGTTCTCATTTTTAATGGACTTGTATGGATCTTTGAGAATGTCAGTACAAGTCTTTGGAGGAGAAGGTGAAAAAGAACATGGAGGCAAAAATGGAAATAATATGTCTGGCCCATAATGTCTTCCGTCAGGCAGTCGATGGTGGAGAGAGGAGGCATGGATCTATTGATTGCTGTTGCCTGGCTGACAGCAAGGATGGGGCAGGGCTCAGTCGCCATCTAAGAGCTCTTGAGAGCCTCTTACTCTGTGCTTGTCGACCATGTCTTCAGTCTGTTATGCCAGGCTTAGTCCAACACATCCTAATGTGTGTACATTTCAACACATCTGGTATGTGTGTACATTTCTAAAGACCATATTAGGAGGATGCAGGGCAAGCGAAAATGTGGATGACGAAAAAAAATTTCTTGTCTTTCCATTATCATATACTTTGTACGTAATGTGTGAAGTGGTACTGTATTATATTAAATGCACTGCAGCTAGGGGCTGGTAATTACAAGGTAATATCAGATATGATCAACTTGGATTTGTACTTCAATGTTTAGCTGTTAAAAGCTGCAGTCTTGAAAGAATGGATCAACTACACAAAACTGCCTCAGTGCAGTACCCAAATAATACAGGATAAATGCAAACAAATGCATGCATGCCCTCCTACAAAAGCTTGGCTGGGAAGGTAGCCCGGGGTTCGATATTCTTAAGGTGTGCCACATTCACTTCAGTAAACTTGACAAACTCATTTCAGGGCAAGGCGCTGACCTGAAAATAGCCCCCGTGATGGATGCTGCGTCTGGAGCAGCAGTGAGTAAGCATTGGAAACGGCTCCTGCGGCTCACTGCTGAGAGGGCTGTGCTCCTGTAAGACATGCTTCTACCACCAGGGGGCAGCTGCTGTCACTCTTGACTTGGGCAATTCTGGTTCTCATGTCTTCCAAACGGCATTGGCAATAGACAGTAAGCATAACAGGCAGGCCAGTATGATTGTGTGTGTGTGTGTCTGTCAGGAAGAATGTTTCAATAAGTTTAAAGAAGGCTCCATGAAAAATCTATTCAATGGCTTCTGACATACAAACAAATTTGACAAAACTGCATTAAACCTCATTATTTTACCTGCACCACAGCAAATCCATTTTAAATTTTCATTGGCTATGTGCACTTCTGCAATTTGCAGTTATAATATATAAGTGTAATACAAGTTACAATATAATCAATTTAATTGATTTGCCGTATCAATAGCCGAACTGTTTCCTCTCTATACAGCTTGTTCTCAGACGTATGCCATCTTAAAGTTATCCTGCTATCTGCCCTGTCATGTGTCTTTAAAACCAACAGTCTTTAAACACACCACAGTAATGGGGGCCGTTAATTCAGACTCTACACCAGGTCGCCATTTTAGAGACCGTGAAAGTCCTGGACAAACAAGATCGGTAGTATCCCTACTCCAACATATTATAACATTGCCGGGCAATATCCAACAGTCTCTGGGAATCTGTCATTGGACCTGGTGTCTTGCTGTGTGGGATAAAAGCTGCTTTTGCTATTTGTTGCTAAGAGTAATATAAAGGTGCTATCAGCTTTACAAATTATTGATTACTCTGCAAAGTTATACTTAGAATAGTTATCTTAATGGAATTAGATGCAGAAAACACCAAGGCTAATGCCTTTTTCTTTCCTAAAGAAAGTCATTTGAAGTGTATATATGAGATCCTCATATATACAGCGAGTACATGACAAACCAGACAATGTATGTGTCTGTTGCTATGGTACAAATGGTAACTAATTATAAATTTAACAAGCAGCTTGTGCCGTATGTCTATAGCATATGCTCAGAAAACAATTAGAAAGCTATTTTCCATGTTTGGCTTCATTTTTAAGAAGACAAACAAATAAAAATTGGTAACACTTGGAAAATGTTAATTTATACTGAGGACAGTGACCTGCCATCAATGTCAAATTTTGCATTCTAAAGCCACAAACTGAAGGTGCTGTTTTGTCTGGGCGTTGACAACAACTGACTGGTTTCAAGGCCACGCCTCAAACATGGCCATGCCTGTGCTTCTGCATCTTTCAGAGTTGTGTCTAAATGTTTTAGGGATGCATCCCCCGCCAATTTCCTCTCTGTCTCCCCAATGGTCCTCACCATGTTGACATCTTGGTGATTGAACCTATCATGCATGCTGGATTCTCCTAGACAGCAAGCGGGTCGACAACCATGTGACTGCAGCCTCAAGGTTAACCTGTTACTATGGAGACAAGCCCACCAATAAAAATTCAGCTGCCGGTTGCTATGTTGACTGCACGCTTTTTGTTTTAGGGATGACCTATTTTTTTTTCCCAACCAAGTCAGACACAGGCCTCATTCCGACAACACAGGCACTCACACATGCACACATGTACACATAAGACACACACACACACACACATACACTTCACATCACATCACAATGGAGGATAAGAACATTAGCAGCAGCATGCAGTAAAATTCCATTCACTGTCTGGGTTATTTTCTTATCAAAATAATAAGGAGAGAAGTGGTTTCAAGAGTACATGGGAGGAAGCCCATCATTTCAGATGAGTATAAAGAGTTGTCATGGCAACAGTGTGGACAATAAAACTGCAATATTACATTCATTAGCAGTACTTTTGGTGATGAATAATTACATTATTAAATAATTGCATCAGGGTTTAGTATTTTTTTATAAGTGTTGCCCTGCCATCAACCAAAAGCAGCAAACAAACTGAAACATCACTTCCACTGCACTGCCTGGTTATTACTTTCCTACTTCGTCTATTAGAGACTGCATGACAGTAAAGTAAAAAAAAAAATCTGGCCCTAGATGTCTGATAATTAAGAAATACATGACAGACTCCCACTCCTAATTTACACACACATACACACCATTTAGGAAGATGGCCATGAATTGGCTATGACGCATTTACAAATCTCTGTCTGTTGAAGGGGAAGCTAGTTAGGCTATGCCAACATTTCCAGATGATCCTATTGACACGGTTGGATAAACAAATGTATTCAGAAGGAAACTGAATACTATCCTCGCTTGGCTTAGATTAGTGCCTCTGCTCAGACGAGCCCTTTTACAGAGACCACAGTCGTGAACTTGGTGAATCAGCCCATCAAAAACCCTGCATGTGAGTACATGAAGTGCTTTTTGAGTGCTACTTTATTACAAAAGTATAAACTTGACCCGACATTTTTATGAATAGTAATTTTTGATATAAAAACATTACAATCTTTTGCACATTAGCACTTAATTACACGGTTTGAGTACACACGACCCTGTTGTTTGATTAGCAAAACACATGGCAGTAGCTGCCACACTTGACTCAGTTTGCCTTCAAAGTACACATTATAGCGGGAATGGATAGAGGGAAGATCAAATGAAAAAAAAACAAAACAAAAAGAAAAAACAAAAAGAAACTAAATACAACTCACAGAAAAAAAGCAATTTTGTCACCAGAAGTCATTCCAAAGAACACAAACAAAAATAAAGGTATACTCTAAAAAACACCTAGAATAGTAGTTTCTTCTTTCTCTTTTATAACATATATACAACACATTGCATCAACATATATGATAACCGTCATGTACTGGGCTCACATTATGTAATTTTGGGCGTGTATTTGGTTTAGTCAAGTTCACTGCTGTACTTTTTGAGTCCAGTTAGGTTTGTCCAGTTGCTGCTTTATTTATAGATTAAACTGATGAATCACTTGAATTTTCCAAGACACATAGAGATAGTCAGTGTCATTTGAATAGCACAAGAACTGTCCATTAGAACCTCTGCACCTTTGCATACAGATTGGAAGATGAAGGTTCATGGCCTCCAGAAAATATAAACTGTCACTCAGTGATTTTTGTAGCATTTTATACAGGGGTACGTCACACATTTTGAGGTACCAAGTTACTGAAAGAGGAAGTCATGATGCTCTTGTCTTCCATTTTTGACCAAACTGTTATTTTTTTCTTATCAGTGTTTTTCAGATATGATTGGCACAAGTGTGATCTTTGAAGTAGTCCTGCTCTGAGACCTCTATGGACCACAATACTGCCAACAGACAAAGACCAACCATGCCTTACAACCAAAAAGACAAGAGTCAGACTTGTCCTTAGTATCAGTTCTGGGTCCACGATAACATTGTGCTGTCTCCAACAAAATTTAAAAAGACGTTGAAATAAAAATAAACAACCAACAACAGCAATAAATAAATCCATTCTCGGGTACCATAATAACAGTGCTTTTTTGTTTGCTTTTTAAAAGTTTTTGTCTGTTTTTTTTTGTTTGCTTTTCTTTTTTAATGCATGCTCTTTTTCATCAGGCAAAGTGCATAAACAGCATAGACAAAGTAAAACACTTACAGGACTGAACTGTACTTTTATGGCAGTGGTGGCTCCCTCACCAACAGTCAATCAATGTCATGTGTAACACAACCAACAAAAAAACACATGAGAGCAAAAATATAGTCCCATTTTTCACCCAGGGTTATGATTGATTAGTATATCTTTTAATACTTCATTTCTTTTAATTGGAGATTAAACTTTGTGTGCAATTAGGGTTCTCCGTCGTTTTGCGTTACTCTGTCCCTGAGCATTTAGTCTCATTTAACTAATTATTGAAATGTTTTAAATGGGCTACCAAACGTTCTTGACAAACTACAATAAGTGCCAACAAGAAAGTTACACAAGGAGGGAGGGGTTGTGCTCAACACTAAAATAAGGGTGCAAGAATTCTCCAATCATCTTGTGCAATTTCATTTTCTTTGTACTTTCTAAATTCCAAAATTTTTTTTTGGAAAACCAACCATTGTCACTACAAAGATAGTCCAAAATGTATTTCTTACAGATCAGAAGTTCCAATAAAGCTGCAATAATAGCTTATAGGGGACAAAAGTTTTTTTTAAAAGCTTTGACCCTCAGAAAAGACAGTACTGATTATTTAATAACAGCACTAACTCAGTAGTCATGTATTGACTAATAAAGGTTTTTTTTTAAGATTTCACAGCAAATGCCTTACTCCTACATACCCACACACCGTGGGGATGCATAATTTTAGCTTATTCTCCCTGCAAAAATACTATCTAGGTACAGGTTGACACTGCTCAGTAAACTTTCTTTCCAACACTGTTGTGCTCATTATTTTTACTTTGACTTTGGATGCCACTTAGCAAATCTAAGAAGTGACACCTGCCACCCCCAGGGCCTGATGACAAGAAACTGCAGTGTGTGTGTGTGTGTGTGTGTGTGTGTGTGTGTGTGTGTGTGTGTG
>JAGFZM010002318.1:215728-238793 GCA_017657215.1 Limnothrissa miodon
TGTGTGTGTGTGTGTGTGTGTGTGTGTGTGTGTGTGTGTGTGTGTGTATTTGCCTGTGTATCGCACCTTTTTTTTTCTTTATTTTTAATCGGGAGAAAAAGGCTTTGTGTGCTCCAAGACAGACATGGTTGCAGACATATCAATCACTGTTGGCGGAAAATCCAATAGAACCCTTTTAGACTAGTTTAATTTGATTGGCTCTGAGCATAACTCAGGAATTTCCACTTAGAAAAAAACCCAAAGCCTCAGATTGCCATTAAACTGGTTATCATCTTACCAGGTGCTGAAACATTAGCTTTCACCAAACTGAGACTCTGTAGATGGATTATCTAGTGTCAAGAGCAGCGATTCACAACATGCTTGCTGAAGTGATCGATATCATGGGATGCACAGTTGTGGTGCGGCACCGCCTCCCCACATTCCCTCTTACACGAATGCCACCTTTCTCATCAGACTCTCTGATGCTGCACGCTAAGGCCATGGGTGGAGGGGGGGCATTAAGAATCAGCAAGGCTGGGATGTAAACAGGCTATATGAAGAGCAAATGTGCTGTGGGAGCTCATTTCTTTTTTTCCTATTTTCTTACTTTGTATTCTTTTTCTTTGATGCATTGAGAGGCAGGGCATGTGTTATGAGAATGCACTGTATTTATGTCTCTGTGACTTGAATTGCAGGAGATATGCCTTCAGTACTGCGTTGTACTGTACATTGGGTCAGTACACTCATACATACATACATATACACACACGCACATACACAACACATGTACACACACGCAAACACACACACACCCCTACAAGCCGGTGACATACATCTCCATGCCATCGTTGAAGGTGAAAATGGTGGTAGTACTGGAGGTGGCTGAACTGTGCTTCAGGTCCCCAATGCTCTCGTACAGGTTTTCCCCTGGCAGCAAGAGGGATTTGGCGGGCAGATGTTGTAGTTTAGGAGTCTGCTGTGGCGGAGGCGGTGGTGGCTGCTGCAAGGGTTGCTGGGGCTTCTTCTTCTTTGGCCGGAGAGTGGCACTGGCGTTGGGTAAGGGCGGAGGTCGCTCGCGTTTCCAGGCACCTGCCCCGGCCCCTGCCCCAGCGCCGCCCCCTTCTATGGCCTCGTAGGCCAGGTCACACTCTTCAGAGCCAATAGCCTCGTAGCAATGGTCCTCCATGGACCCTGGGGGCGCTCTGGCCCCCTTGGCTTCCTGAGGGGCCCACGTTTGCGGCTTCACCACTACACTGAAGCCCCCGTCACGATCACGATCCCGGTCCCCACGCCCCAAGGTCCGGTATCCGGTGTTGCCTGGGGGGGAGCCAGGCATGGCTCTCTTCTTCTTGCCAGGCTTGCACACTTTTGAGTACATGTCTGCTATCTGAGGACACACACAAGAATAATGTATCACAGCCCTGCTACTACTACATGTTTATGAAACAAATGCATGCACTGACAGTTCTTAACTACCATAACATATACAACTCATTCTAATTTCAGGTCCTTTGAAGGTCTTCTGGTCTCCACAAATAAAGAGGTCCCCAAAAGCACCAGCCACTGAAAACACCATTTGTGGTTTAATAGTGTTCTTCTTCACCCCCTGCATGGCACAGTTTTAGTCATCCTTCAGTCATTCAGCCATTCTTCAATACGTGGTTAGTGTAAGGGGTCCTTGATGTTGTATATGTTGTGATTAGTGTCTGCAGCCACTACACTATACACACACATATTTATATATGAACTCACCCCAGCTGCTGATGGCTGTATGCTCTCGCTCAGAGGTCCTATGTGTTTATGTTGAATAATGAAGTCATCGTCATCGGGAGGCTTCCATATATACTCCTCGCCATTACCCATGAACACTGCTTCCTAATGGACCAACAGGACAGGCATAGGAAACAATCACCTCCTGCATAGCGTGCTCTTTCCACACAACGTTTGCTAGACGTAATGCCACAACATGTCCTGCATCAGAGAATAAAACAGAGCTGATGATGGCCACTGAGAACAGTAAACACACCTCTCTTTCAACAGAAATGGTTTCTTTCATTTCCAGGGTATGTCATGTGTTTCTGCTTCTTTGATCTCGGTATGATCAGGTGATGCTGTAACAGGCTAATCTCAAACACGGTGTGCACTGTGCCCTAACCCTTTTTACTTTGTAACCCTGTAGAATGTTATATTATTAGCCTTTCTCTGACGCTCTTATCTGGTTCCGTTCTGTTAGAACAGGTGGTGCCGATTATGCTTTATTTCTGAAAGTTACATGACCCTATTACTCAGACAAGATCTGCTCGTTCTGGTTAGACTAGAGTGTTTTTTTTTTGCAGAACTCATCTTTAGGATCCTTACTGTCCCAGTTCCTATAAGTCCTCCTATTTTATCTAAAAGCATGATAACTGTATTTCTGTCTCTTACCAACTGACAATAAAAGCCCCAAACGTTTTTTCCCCCGCTTCAGTCACAGTCAATTAAAGTCTGGCTTGTCCACCTGAGACAACAAAAGATAACTGACCAGCTTTGGGGTCTACTATCAAACTGGCAGATCCTCTTTCATTTTCCAAATGGCACCATCTCAGTGTCTCACCTCCAATCCTTACCAGCACAAGAACAAACTGCTTGCACATGAGAGAGTGTCTTTGATGACACGACTCTTCTCATGTTGATATTTGAACATAATCAGCATGGTACTGTGGAGAATCAGGGGGACAATTACATTTGTTCAGGCATGTTTACAAGGCTGCTTATGATGGATAAAGACGTGAAAACACACACAGCAAATACATACACACATGCATTTCAAACTCACACACACATTGTACATACCACCGCTTACAATGTTGTAAGGATGAAACTGACTGCTGTGTACAAATACAAGGACTCAATAGCATACATACATATTAACGACACACACTCCCAGCAGGAATGTGTCACTAGCATTTTGTTAACGACCACAATTTATTTGGATGTTCGTCCGTCTACATCCTTTTCGGAAACTGTGAGCCAACGCATTTACAAGAGTGGTGAGGAAATGCTCTGGTTTTTGCGCTCATTGTTGGGTTTGCGTTGCCGGCGAGGCCCCTGCACTCTGTAGTAAAAATGACAGCTCTCATTAGTCAGGCCAACAGAGGCTAGATGGGTGCATGGGGAGCAGTGGGGGGTTAAGGGAATGGGGGGGGGGATGGGAGAGAGGCCTGTCATAACATCAGACGGCTCAGCAGATAGAGGGTAAAACACACACACACACACACACAAACACATGCACCCGGCTTGGGTCAGTGCCGAGGCACAACCATTTTCCACACAGACACAGAAACACAGAAAGACATTAGATACGCTGACAGACATAGACATGTTAATTATTTCAGTCAACATTACAAAGTGACAACACATACTGTACATTTACGCAGCCACAGAAAACAAGACTTCACATATGGCGAATACTGGTGAATGATAATGACAACATGAGATTTCTCAGTTTGGACTAGAAAGAAGGAAGAGAGGGTAATTACCATGGCAACATGACCTATCCCACTGCATTAGGTTTATATTCCCCTCTACTGTCATGATAAACGTAAGAGTGTGGAATTAAAAGGAATACGTGGATACACACTGTTCGTGTTGGCTAACATCAAAGAGAACAAAAGGCGGGGAAGCTGCATGGCTCTGTGGATTCTAGTCATTTAGATGCAGGAGGACACGGACCAGGCAATGGGGCGTGCTAAACACAGCGTCTCCAAAATGGGGGAGATTAGGCCATCACACACACATACACACACACACACACACACACACACACACACACACACACAGGCTTTCATCTGCTGTTACACATCTCCCGTGTTTCGGCTGCCAGAGCTTCACCATTATGGACGCCAACTTGAGTGTTTGACTGACAGCTCTGTGCAGATCATAACACTCTTGATAAGAGAGGTCTGTGTTTCTTAAAATTGCGTCACCTCAGATGCAAGAGATTGCTATGGAGATAATTCTCCTTGACAGTATCAGTATGCATCTAAAGTGAGGGTTTAGCCTCATTTCCCTGAAATGTAAAGACTACATTCATCATAAGCACAGAGTAGGAGTAAGAGATTAAATTTGCTACACACCTGTATTTACTCTTTAATACAGATCCTCATCATTTCGCATTCCATGGTTCCTGACTGCATAAGTCATATACTGACAGGCAACCACCATCAGTTATTTGTTCATAAGGCAGAACAAAAATATGATGTTTCACCCATGCATTTACTGTTTCCATGTAAGAACATGGTACTTGTAATAACAAAAAAAAGATTTTATAATACAATATCCAACCTACTTAATTTGGTACTTTCATTATTCTTGAAAAAAAAGCACACGTTTCAGCATTTTTTTCTGCCTGTAAGCAAACAGCATTTAAATCATGAAAATGTGTGAATAGGTCTTGTGAGTCTTACCTTGGGGAAGGTTGGCAAGTTGAAGGCCTCAATGTTTTTGCGGGGCATCTTCTGGCTGTGCGGGTGAGGAGGGGGTGGTGCTGGGTGTGAAGGTGGCCCGTGGCGCACATCTCCGCTGCTGTGCCTCTGCTGGACGAGGCCCTCCTCCGTCTCTGTCCCGTTGTCCCTCTTCTGGGCCGCCTTGTCCACCTTGCGCACCTTCCGGATGCAGGCGTATTCGGCGGTCTCTAGCGCTCCCGGGGGTCCCATCACCTGCTGCACGTTCTCTGGGTCGGGCATCCCTCCGTCCACACCATCTCCGTCAGGGTCCGGGGGCGCAGGGGTGTTGGCCGGGACCGCAGGAGGTGCGGGAGTGTCGGTCTCGCCTGCCCTGCCCCCTACTATAGCATAGAGGGCGTCGTCAGGGCAACGGGTCGGAGAGGAGCGGCGGCCCACCTCTGAGTATGTGTGCTCTCCATCCTCACCAGTGCCTGGGGGAATCTGCGGAAGCTGGCGGTCCGAGTTGGAGCGGCGGCTCGGGAGCAGCAGCAGGTCCATGCTGGCCGGGCGGTTCTTCTTGGACGCCTCTGAAGAGGGCCCATCCAAAAGGAGAACCATTACTCACACATCATAAGGTCAGACTGGGATTCAAATATCATTTGACACTCATGGGCACTAAGTAAATGGATAAACATTATGAATTCCTTCAGGCTTCTATTGATACAGTATAATTCATTCTCCTTTTGGATACAAACATATCTAAGTCTACTGCTCCCAAACTGCTTCTGCTACATTTATGTGACATCAACCAGTCATATCATGTTTAATGTTAAAATATGTTCAAATAAAAGCCTTTTGTTAGAACTAATCAATTTTCATTGACACGGCCTATGTTCACTGATTAATTCAAACATTTACTTAAAACACAATTCTATAATATAGTATCTCCTCATAATAAAGCGTGTTAGGAGTTGGTTAGAGGTGCTTACTCTTTCCATTGCAGTTCAGCTTGTTCATCTCATGAAGCTTGGTGTCCGACTTGCTAATGGACCGCAGCTTGGACTGCCTCAGTATGCTCTGAAAACAAACAGCATGGAGAAACATTCTAACCATATGCTCATTTAAAAAAAAAACTTAGAGATTCATTTACACTACCTCAGAAAAGGAAACATTCAGAATATATACTGTACATGCAAGCAATTGTCATCAAAAAGAGATTCTTTCACACTATACACAAATACACGATAGAAAACTCTAAGAAGTAGTATCAATATTAAAGAAAGGAGCTGGTGAATGAATAAATAAAAGAGTTAATGAATGAATGAATGGATGGATAGAGAGAAAGACAGTAATTTGCTGGTTCTCACCATGTCCATTAGCCGGTGCTTCCCACCCTCGCCGGAGCCACTGTGGGTCTTCCCTTTCCTGTGAAGGCGTCATGAAAAATCAGCTCCATCGTTTGTTAGTTGGTTAGCTTGTCTGTGTATTCTATATCAATAAAGCCTGGATGCTGTTTCAGGACAAGGCCACATGCCCATACGGATGTTGAGAGACGAAGAGGAACATGTCGAGGGGACAACTTGGAGACAACAGCATGGGACTGGGACTGGGAGTGTGGAACTCGGAATGTGTGACTGGTGGTTACCTGACGACATTTATTTGGATGATTTGACCGTCATGACAAAATGGTGTAAGTCTATTTAAGCCCCCTACTCCCCCCACCCCCAACCCGGAAACAAGACAGAAATCCTACACGCTTTTGATCTCTGATCAGTTGTGCTTTGGCAGACACTTTGTGAGTGGATCTGGCTTCAGTGACCCATGACAACTGTGCTACATGTTTGCCGTGGGAGGGACAGTAACAGATGTCTTCAGGCGTGGTGGCCAACATCTCTCTTTTAGCTCGCAGGTGTCAGTCTGCGCCTACACTCTCTGCCCTTAGTGAGACAGGTGGAACTATTGTGTGAAGCCAACCGCTTTCAAGCACCAAGCTGTTACTTATTGTGTGTGGGTAAGAGAAGGGAGAGAAAACTTACTTCATCTTTATGTTACTTGCCCCCAGAGAAAAAAACTAATTTTTAACTTACTAAGCTTGGTGCCTGTTTTTAAGCATTAGGCTGAGTTACAGCACTGTAATAAAACAGTATTCTTTTTTCTAAATGTCACAGCACAGTAATACTGGATGAAAAATCTTACCAATGTAATAATCACTAATGGTAAAATGGTCCTAAAAAAATCCTCCAATTACAACAGAAACAATGCAGATACTTCAATTTTACTAGCTACTGTGACTACAGAAACTGGGCCTGTGCTGTTGCTTCAACTAGAGAGAAAGGAGGAAAGGGGGGTTGGGTAAGAGGAGGGGAAGACAAATGTAAAAGGGAAAAGTGGAAAGACAGACACAAGAGAGGGGGAAGGAGGAGACGAGAGAGATGCATAGCATTTTTCCCCGTTCGAAAAATCGGCGTCTTGTCAGGACCTCATTAACCGTGACACCACTATTGTCTATCATTGTGATTAACTCTCCCTACTGCAACTGATGAACAACATCTCTGGCCAAATCAATCCTCAGACAGTGTGTGATGACACGATGACACTGCACAGTGTCAAAGCCAAGTATGATCCCCCCCACCCCCGCTCCTTTTTTCATCTCTTTGCCTCTGCAGTGGTTTAAATATGAGCTTATGCCAACGGCTGGCTCTCTGTGGAATCAGGTATTAGACGAGGTCAGGCCTGTTGTACAGGGGCAGAGAGGTACTTACTGTTACCGGACAGAAAAATCTTCCTTTTTTAGCATCCTGCTTCACAAATAGATCACATGTGATTAAGAGAGAATGTAGTTAAACGTTTAGCTTTTTCTCTCTCTACTGAGAGAACAGTATGGGGATGATACATTGAGAATACAATATGCAATAAAAGCAGCTTGTTTATATACACATAACACAGGATGAGCACACAAGGACTGAAGGAACAGGGAGAGTGAAGACGGCGAGGAAGGGGAAGGAGTGGGGGGGGGTGTTGGAGGGGCCAGGACCAATGCCCCAACAAAAGTTAGCAAGAGAGGGTGACAATGACATGCTGTCCAGGCCCTTGGGGGAAGGGGTTCAGGGAAGTCGGGGAGGGGTAGGCCTCACCTCTGGCATCCCACGCAGAGAACGACGATGAGGATGGTGACAACGAAGGCGGAGGCGGCTGCAATGGCCCCCAGCAGCAGGACCTTGCCGTAGGGAGGAGCAGTGAAGTTCACCCCGTCCTGCATGGAGGCCATGTGGATGGGCAGCCACACTGACACACGTTCTCTCTCTCCCCCCCCTCTCCCGCAAACACACTCTCTCTCTCTCTCTCTCTCTGTATCTCACTCTCTCTCTTTCGTTCTCTCTTTCTCACTCACTCGCTTTTTTGCTCCCGTGCCCGTTCACATACACTCTTTCATCCAGTCGCACACAAGGTCACAAGATCTGGAAGAAAAAAGAAAGAGGGAGAAGGGGTGGGGAGGGGGGGGGTGGGGGAGGAAGGACGGAGGAGGGAATGAGAAACAGCGGGAGGGCGAGGACGAGTGAGTTGAAATCATCTGAAATTCTCTGGCCCAGTTCATGTGGAGAGGGCCCAGTAATTAGAGGGGGAAAATAGGACATAACACTAAACACATATCAGATCAGGCCTCGTTGAGTCAGTGTACATACAGTGCTCCATGAGGTGTCATAAATACATGTACCCTCATCTATCTCCTCTCCCTGCCAGCTATGAACTGTGAATAAACAAGGGGTTGTGCCAAAGGAGGAGGAGGGATCTTCCTGCCCCTCTCTGTATTAATCTCACATTTCTCCTTCTCCTTTCTCTTCGCTGGGTCGTTGGCCAGCGCCTGGCATTCTTCCGCTGCCATCTTCAGCTGTCTCCTGCTCATTTGGGAGTTGGATGGTGGTGAGTATGTGTGTGTGTCTGTGTGTGTGTGCGTGCGTGTGTGAAAGAGAGAGAGAGTAAGTGTGGTTGTGATTGTGTTGGTGATATGGATTCAGTATTTCCTTTCTCTTACAGTCTAAATCATCAGGTGTTCTACCTGTGCAGTTAGTGCAGTGAGTAATGCCACAGGTATACACATATACACATATACACACATACATGACGGCTTTCTCCTTCATTCATATGCCCCCTTGCTTCTACAGTAATGCAATGACCTCGCTCACTCCTGACAGAAACCGGCGGTTCTGAAAAGGCACATCAGTGACCTGGCACCCCCACCCCATCGCAAAGACAGCAAGCCGCACTTGTTTAATAGGGGATATCGGAGAGCGTTTCCGGAAACAACAATTAACCTCGGCCACAAAGCCCTAAGGGACTCAGCTTGACAAGACAGCTGACTCCGGTTATTCACCCAGCACACACAACTCATTTGACTCTTTCCCAGCCTCCATCAGCCCACCCCTGCCCCACCCCACCCTACAAGATTCCACTCCAACCTCCACCAGCCGACAACACTGTAGATAAATAAACAGCACATTTTATGCATCATTCATTCATAAAACAAGAGCCTGCTCCACGAAGGCATATACTAAAAAAAATTAAAACAACACGCAGTTGGTTTTTCATTAAAAGTAAACCAGTGGCTTAGGTTTATTGATGGTACAACAAACAGTAAATGCCTTTCCATCATACCTGCGCATAAGCTCAGACAAAAACTTTATTATCTATGCAACTTATTCAATTTAGAGGCCATTTCTCATTGTATGAAAGAAAAAAAAACACACTATGTATGCAAATGACAATTTGGCTGTGCTTTAATCTCTGCGCTCAATTCAGCTGCTTTAGTATGATCTAAAGCAGAGAGTGACTCACAGCATAGGCTAAAAATACTTCTGTGCAAAGGCACAGCCACAGAGCGGCAAGATGCAAAGAGACCAAAAATAAATAAATAAATAAAACAGACAGGACCAAGTATGAAAGGATGGATGTTATGTTGCCCCTATTTTTCTTTTTTAGAGGGCAGGGTGCTTTATCAAAACAGATTGTAGAATATGATAAAATGTCCTCAGAGGCTTTTATTGCCATAGAAAAAAAAATTCAAAACATTTTTCATACACTGGTTATTAAAGCTGCAAAACCACTGGCATGTTTTGACACCTTATTTTTAGACTGATTCACAAATGTAGGCTCTTGATTTCTCATTTCTAAAATCTAAAATCTGTATTTTCATGTAGCGTTAGCCACTGTGCCTCAAACTGTTTAACAGAACACATGGGTCTACACACACTCCCACACCACACACACATTTGGATAAAATGAAAATGTAATTTTAATAAGATCTAAAAAAGACCCTAGGTTGATGTTCAAAACACTTAACATGCTGTTACTGTTTTCTGGTCAGTTCAAAAATCCACTAAGCATAAGTAAAACTGAAAAACAACCGAAACGGATAAGCAACATGTACCCTGTAGAAATTGAACTAAGTTTAGCCCCTTTTAGCTTGTGCTATAGAATATGTTCCCTTGGAAACATGGAAATAACATTTTCTCTGGTATATCTCCTGAGCCTCTATAAACAGGAACATAATGAATAATAACAGTCAAATGGTTGCTCTTTGTAAAACTAGTACGATCCTTCCTCCAAGCACCAATGCAAATATCAGAAATTCTTTCACCTCTCAAGTATGTGTTCGGCAGTTTAAATCCAGACTAGAGGTCTTTAAGAGAGCAATGGCCCTTTGTGTAACTTGAAAAATAATCTTGCAATATGAAAGGTTCAATTTAGAGTATAATGTCTAATTTTAACCTTCTGATGATCAGTTTGCCTGACAGATCCATTTTGTTTGCATTCATCATTCAGCTTTTGAGGTTAACCATCAGTGTGAGGGACTGACATGTCATATTCTCAAAATATAACACCCGCTCAGTGCAAGTAATAGCATGGACAACAAATTTGGAGTTGGCACAAAAGGCACACAGAAAAATCTTTAATCTAGTTCCTCTGACAGCAGTGGTATTGCCTGAAGCAAAACAACGACATACACTTACACAAATGCCGATACGCTTGGTGGCGGGGTCAAAGAAGGACAGAACTCCGTCACCAAACACCCTAATTAATAAATCTTAGAATTTATGATGTCAAAGTGCACCTAACACTCACACTTTCTTTAAGAGAGACTTCATGATAGGAGTACAAAAAGAGTCCAAACTTCTTTAGAACTAGTGGGATTTTAATTGCTTAATTTCTTCAGCTCAAGCTGATACATTGATGGTGAGGTTATGCATGGGAGAGAATTCCATTCTTTTTTCAATTTAGAGCACTAACTGGTTCCGATTACTGTTCATATGTGATTCCACATAAGACAATTAATGTCAGTTGTTATTGCATTTTTCCAAGACAGGCAGGGACAAAATATGGGTCCAAGCAATAAGGGATGCCTGGCATCAGTCAGAACTCAATCTACATATTCAGCTTCATTGCTTCACCGACTCCATCCTGATATTGTACAGGATGATGTCTGGCATCATTTCACACAGATTTCTAGAATGAATGAATGAAAGTCATGTCTGTGAACAAGTCATGATTTTAAACCATACCGCACTGCTATTTTAAAATATAGACTGTTCAGACTGAGCATTTTGAAAATACCACACATTATGCAAACAGCTATGTGAACATGTCAACATAGCTAAAATGGTGCATTTTTGTCTGTACCAATAGCTTGCTATCAGTGATTTGTTTTCCAGAAAACATTCTTTTTCATCCCACACCCCTCTCATTTCACTAGGCGACAGTTCCCCTAAACTAACGCAAATCTCGGTCATGTCAGTTACTGCCATGGCAGCCTCAGTGGAATTTCACCTCTCTTTAATTAGCTCTAATAGTTTATCACCTCACAGCAGCTGCTGAACACTGAACTGCAATGAGGTATGGTGAAGTGCATGCCTAGTCTTCGTCTCTAAGCAGGGCACAGTTAGCGAGATAGACCCGCTACCTAATCATTTGCTACCTAATGTGGCTGTTTTCAATATGGGGTACGCATACATTGTAATGTAGATATTCATACGTGTCCATTGCACATGGCTTCATAGTAGGCTCCACAGAGCTGAAGCTACTGTTTCTTGCCACGGCTCTCTCAATGTGTTCACGCCATAATAAGAGATTGTTTCATTGATAAGTGAGCTTTTTATAGACCACAAGACCGGTTTTGCTACGGCACGTACAGAAACTCAACCAAGCAGCTCTTTCTCTGTGGCGAAACAGCGGAGGCCAGTCTGACATGCAGGCAACAGGAATAATAGGAACACAACGCACGTATTGAGTTCATGGATGACTGGAACAATGTGAAGAAATCACCCTGGGAGATCTCGACAACGTTCACCGCCATTAGTTCCAGCTCGGATGATTGTCTGGAGTGGTCACAGGGACATAGTGGGTTTCTTTATTACGGGGAGCAGTGGTGGAGGGATGGGGGTGGCAGTCGGACACACAGTGAAATGGCACCAGGACACGGACACCATTTCATCCCAGAGGCGAGAGATATGGAGAACCTAATGATTCACTTGGTAGGACAGAAATTTAAGGTGAGAATGAGGCCAAAGGAACAGTTGTGAAGACCGACTTGCAATCTATGATTTCAGTTACCAGAGATTTTTTGTCTCTATGAGATAAACTAAAAAGAATTCTGAATCTTGAATATTCTGAAGCTTATTGTGATGGCATAATTTTTGAAGTATTAAAATGATGGCCTACATGCAATCAATTCCATACAGTACTCACACAAAGAGGAGAAAATTTTAAGATGTACTTCAAAAGGTATGGCAAAAGCATGTTGTTATCCTCCTTTTAAATTGAAATGTTAAAATGTAAAAAAACATCAAACAACTTAAACTCTGCCAAGTGCTCTTAATGCAGTGGTGCTACCAACTGGTTCTTCGCTTATAAATTTTATCTTTCACTTCTGAATATTGATAAAATTTGATTAATAAATAATTATTTCCATGGTGGAGAGTGGTATCCAACCAAGCGCTTTTTTTAAAATAAATTAAAGTTAACTCACCCCCACTGCTTATTAGACCATCTTGGTGAATACATGATCTCGGTAACTCAGTGCACCTATTTTACTGCTCCTGTCATACACATGATGCTCACCTGTCATATACATGATGCTCATTGGTTCAGGTTTTCACTATACATAATCTTCTGTCAAATGTTTACAGTAATAATTTCTAATTTTCCAATTTCATGTCATATTTTAAGATTTCATATGGAAAAATGAAAACTAGCCTACTGTAGGCTGGTTTAACAGTAGAATCCAATACCCCAACTAAATGTTTTCATGCAAGCATAAGGCTGAAACTGTCTGTATTAGATGTCAAATGGGCTTTAGAGGAGACCACTGACTGTCAGCACGTGATTGGCTCTGGCCCTGAGACCAGCAGTTAAACAGCCAATTACGGCAAATCAGCAGGAGGGCCGGTGGTGCTCTCGATCATGATGTCCACTCGCTGAGAAACCCTAAATTACAACCAGCAAAGGCAGCATGAATCTCCCTTTACCTCTCCCTCTCTCTCTTTCTGCCCCTAAGACACACACACACACACACACACACACACACACACACACAAACACACACAAACTCACACACACACACACGCAGATACACACACACACACACACCAGTTCTGCAGGTAAGATACAATGTTCTTAGATACTGGTGGAACATTGGGTACCTGGTTTGTAGGTCAAAAGGATAAAATCTGCCCACAGAGAGAAATATGTGATTTTAAGGCTATGACTGATTGTGTAGAACCACAATCTCAGCCCATGGCAGAAATGTAGTGTGTAAAACGAACCATTATAAAAGCCTCCCTAGACCTCATCAAAACGAAACCGTCAAATTGCATAGGTCTCGTGCTGCCTTTGACTTTTTAGCAGCAACTTTCAGAGCCCTCCAGCAGAACTAGTAAAATGTCTCATTTTTACTGTACTTCAAAGTCTTAATTCACAGGACATTAAAAAATCACTGAGTTTTGTACTGTGTCTAGCGACTGCCAGCAGGAAATGTGTCTCACAGGGAAGACGTTATAGAATCACAAAAATCACAAATCTCAATATCAGTCAGAAAATAAGAGCCATCTTTGAAGACCTGTCTTCTGAAAACAAATGGTTCTGGGCATGTATCAATATTACCCAATATCACCCAGAGGTAAGACTTGATTTTTGCAATAGGATTGTTCCTGTGCAGACTCTGCCACATGAGCAAAAGTTCTGGTGCACATAGTTCCAAGTGGCAGTTTGGATTTGGACATTTATTGATATTGTTTAAAAAAATATGTATGCTTGGGAAGTGCAGGTCAATAAGTCTGGTTGTGGTAAACAGAATGTAGGTATATAGGTATATAGAAATTCTGTTTACATAGTTTGTACACTCTGTATTAACCTGGCCATGCCTTTCTACACACTTTCACTCAATTATCATCTCCCTTCAATGCTAGTCTGAAGAGATTTGTTTTCTCAGGAGAGCTTGTTTTCTCAGGAGGCATTTTTACCGGATCCAATCAGAAAACAGGGCGAAGCGTTGAGAAGGCAGACCTAGAATGCTATCAGTTAAGGCAGACTTTCAGTCAAGAGCTGATCCAATCTTTTTTAAACCAAACAGCCAGACCCTCTGTCTAAACTAAGTGTAGAACAAGGAGCTGGTTTCATTACCTGCCTATTTATGTATATGAGTGGGTGTATATTAAAATTGAGTGTGGTGTCGGCTGATAAAGCTGGGAGGAGAGAAAGGAAAAGATGGGACGACTGTGTCAGTGTGAAGGAAATTGGAAGCAGGTGTTTAAGGAGACTTGAGAGGCTGTTATATTGTCAGTTGAAGAGATGTGTATGTGTTTGTCAAAGAGAGAGAGAGAGAGAGAGAGAGAGAGAAAGAGAGAGTGTGTGTGTGTCAATACTGTGTATGTGCCAATCTGCCTGTCACCACATTGCTGCCGTGTCACCTACATGCCCATCCGTGTCCACTCCCCTTCTCTCCTTCTTCTGACCATCTAGCCACTCACCTGCCAACACCTGCCCAACACGGGCCTTCACATCCACAGGCCTCTTCCAAGTTTAATCTCCCTTATATTACTGGTGCTCCTTCACTCCTGCTTCCCTCCACCAATTCTGTCTGTATCCTCCCAGAGTCCCACTCCACTCACCACCCGCCTCAGCCACCTTCCCCACCCTCCTTCCCCACCCTCCTTTCTAAATGAGAGTGATGCTTCAGCATTACTCTGCCATCCCCATCCTCAAAGCAATCTCTCTCTCTCTCTCTCTGTCTTTCTCACTCTCTCCCTCACTTGCCTCTCTTCCACTCTTTCTTTCCAATACTCTCTGCCTGCCAACTGGATGGAGCACACAGAGGAGTCCAAGCAGCTACCAGAGGAGAGGAGCACTGGCTGTCTCTCCAACAAAATTAAGGCCCTCTCCACCTGCAACCTCCCTACCCCCATGCTCCAAAACACACACACACACATACTGTACACACACATCGCCAAGCAGTGCCCTGCCCATCTCTCATGCTGTTGGCTAATCCCCTGTTTCCTAAATCCAGCACAAGAAAAGAAGTCCAATTACTTGTGAACTTTGGCGTGCCAGATACCTCTCCTCTACCTCTTCTCAGGGCAGGACTACCTGACAAAACGAGTGCAGAAAGGGAGCAGCGAAGGAGGGATTAGACGTGCGGGTTCACAAAAGCTCACCTGTCAATTCCAAACACTAACTGAGCTTAAAGAGCCACCCCTCATCTTGTCTATCACCTCTTTACGCCCTCACATTCTTCCTCCTCTGCTTCTCTCTCTCTCTCTCTCTCTTACACACACACACATACACACACACACACACACACATACACACTAGCCTTTTGGCCCATGTAGTTGAAAAGGTCACTGCCGGCTGAGTACCCAGAGCCCATCGTGCATTCAAAGGCAGAGATGCCTCATTATCTGCAGCATATCTGAATGCAGAATGCATTGCTCTGTCTCACCAGAAGTCAAGTTTAATGTCAAACCCGTCCACGCACATCCTCCGAGCCACCAGAGGAGAATTCTTTGCCAAGATCGTAGATTTTTTGTGAAGATTAGAAGGTTGTTTGCGTCTGAATGGAGGATGCTTATTTGATAGCAACTACATTACAGTGCTCATAATAGTATAAGGTTTGGGTAGTAGGGTCTCTGAAAGACCACTCTGAAAATAGTATAAGGTTTGGGTAGTAGGGTCTCGATTTTTTGAGCATTTTTGAGTGATTTTTCAAGCATTGTGGATGCAATTTCTTAAATAGTGGGCTAGAGAACAGACCCAGACAGACACTGAGGCTTCTTAAGAAAATTACTCTTACAAATATTCTCTCTAGTCTGTGGTTGATCACACTTAAGAGTCTGTAGACAAGGGTACCATATTTCCAAAGCAGATTCTTAAATCTTCAGCAAGTTACAGTGCAATGAGAGCAGGCTGTTTTTTTTTTTTTACATTAAATCAGCTTCTCCCAAGCTACTGAACCTCTGACCTCAGAACTGCTAGCGAGTCGCTCAGCAAGTTGTGCAACAGCCATGAGTGCAAACATGACATGGGTAGATGCAAACATTTCCCTTACTCAGGTCATCTGTGTATTGTGCGGAGTCTCTCGGCAAAAGCCAAGGCACTAGCATCGTTAGGCAGAGGAGACTCAATGACTGTGTTGTTGTCTCTTGGCTTGGGTCCAGCCGCATCACAAGCACACCATTCCTCAAAAATCAGCCTCCCAGCCCACTCCAGAGGCTGGGCTGCTCAAAAGTAAACAGATAAATATTGAACATCTCTACAACAATCTTGGCCTTGCTTCCCGTTTTTCTACCCTTCACAATAATACCACTTCCCAAAAGAACCCTCCTATCACGATCATGTGATACACAGACAGAGTGTAGAGAATTCTCTGTGAGGTTTTTACCTGTCAACAAACATTACACTGAATACGGCATTCATTGTGTCTTTGTGTTTTCATTAAATGGCTATTGACTGTTTTCATAATCAGATGTAATGTGATGATAACATTAGGTAAAGACATGCTCAGGAAAGATTGATTTATCTGATTTTCAAAATGCCAGAGGGTAATATGGACCTTTTTCACAAAAGCCATTTTTCCAAGAAGTGGCAAGGTAAGCAAATGGGTTATTAATCAATGCCAATAAGGATCTTCTTTCTGTTACACTGAAATAGAATCTTATTGGATGTCATTAAAAACACTTGTGCCTGTAACTTGGAAAAATGGCTGCTGTTAAAAATGTCCATTAAGACCATGTAAATGCCCTCAACTTGAAATTTCCTTTGAAACTGGCTTTCTAAGAAGCATTAAGACTGTCTGAGGTCTGAGGAAAGGTGCCAACTCAAAGCAAGAACAGCTAGCTTTTACAGATCTCATATCTTGTAAACATTTAGCATTTGTAAAAAACATCTAATCCTCTTGAGCTCATTATCTTTTTAACGGTGTTATTTGGCAGGCTGTGTTTATCACCTTTTGTCAAATTGCTGTGTTAAAAAACAACACCAACTGAAAATCCCAACAAATAATCTCCCTTATTGATCATTATTTTCACACAGAAGTTTGTACAAACATCACGACTCAACACGGTCATCCTAACAGCAGCAAGCTATTTCCATTGACCACAACAGTCATGTGTCTGGGTGAATGGCTTGATAGACAGAACCGACAGAATCCATAGCCATCAAGTCACTGCTGTTGTAAAGGAAGAGATGGAAGTCCTTCTCTCTTCCCTTAGGACCTTGAATATCCCTTGAGGAATTCCCTATGCGTCTTGTCACCGGTGTGAATACTGCACCCTGGTGGCCAAAATTGACATCTAGAGGCCCTTTATTCAACTCGTTGACTAAAGCATTTTTACCTTCACCACCCATCTTTCACAACATCTGTGAAGCACACACGCTTCATATGTCAAACGTCAATTTAAACATAATAAATATTAAACAGGAGTATGAAGTTAGGGGTACATAAAATGTATTCCAAATTGCCGGAGACAAAAATAAAAAAAATCTTCATTCCAAGTTATTTGTATAATGTATGACCAAAAGCAGTCTGGTCCATTCTCTTCCGGCTTTTGCCATGCTTCAACTTGCAGATCACGTTGGAGCAGACACCCACTCCCCCTTTTCTGCCAATTACAGCTCGAGAGAGAGAAGAGAGAGACAGAGACATGGGGGACTGACTAGCATGGCTTTAATTACCGCAAAGCCCTACTTTCCACAGGAGGAACTGGCATGCACGTACACTCGCACCCCCACTCCCAACACACCAGAAGCCCCCCAAGACATCTCTCCTTCTCTCTCTCTCTCTCTCTCTCTGTCTCTCTCCAGACCTCCTCCTCACTTTCTTCTTCCTCTCCATTCAGTATCCGGATGGACTTTTCAAACATCAGAAGGAGAAAGTGAGTTGTGTGTGTGAGTGGTGGGTGTGATGGGTGTGTTGGAAGAGAGTAAGTACTAGACCCTTTCATGTGAGGGACAAAAAAAAATAAATAAAAAGTATTCTTGCAAAAACTAGAAATATTTCATGACTTTTTCTTTTTAGTATTTCTGAAGAATAAGATTTCGAATCTCAGATAGGAGCTATTATATCCCTTCACAGATATTTGTGAGTGAAACAGAAAATTGATTCCACCAAGTCATTTTTTCTGTCTCTCTAATACTAAACCTGTTCCTTTCCCATACAAGAATTATGATTTGATGAAGAATTATGATTTGATTATGATTTTTATGTCTGAATACATATTGTATTCAAATAGTTTAAATTATTAATATTTTGCTATTAGCTTCTTGATCTGGTAATATGTTTCAAAAAATTACACATTGTCCCTGTTAGGTCCAGGTCCACTCACTGCAATGGAATTTTTGATGACTCTTTTCTGAAATAAAAAGATCTTTCTAAATTGTTTTCTCTTAAAAGTTAATTGCCTTTGACAGGAGTAGTGATAAGACGTACAAGTTAATTTCCCCCATCATTAAACAATGACCCATGCAGCTAAGATATGGCCAAACTAAACCCATTAATAGAGTGAAATGATTACCACAGCTATACACACTAGATGCATAGTGAGCAGCTAGGCCAACATACAGTTATTACCACAGAAAATGAACATAGTAACATGATGATGTATGCACTGGGACATTGATCATCTGAGTTTGGATTAAACATTCCAGTGTTGACATTCTAAGTACAAGTGTATAAGTGTCCACACCTAGTCCTAGTCCAGCTACAGCGATATCTCCTCTGGCCTACTTGCCACTACAGCCATACAGATTGCAGGATAGAGAACAATTTAGCATGTAGAGCAACATGACATATTAATCATCATCGAGTGAGGCAAAGCGTGATGAATTCTAAAGTGGGTGGGTATGATTCAGCTCTGACCAGAGTGCTGTTCTTAGGCGAGGAGAAAACTTAGATGTTGAAGTTTTTTTTTTCTCTTTTATACCCAGGCTTCTTATCGCCACCCAACAGACGCTGGCGGAGGGCACGGGAATCTGGCGACAGGGAGCAAGGGTTAATATTTACTCATCTGGTATGGGTACGGAGGAAAACAGGTAAAGATGAGGTTGCGGTCACATGTAGGGATGGTTGGAACCCTCTACAGGGGGATTTCAAACCTGAAAATGATCTAGGGTGCCAACTGCAAAAGCGAGATAGGATTTCCAGTGGCCGTTCATGTCTGTGTTGGAAACACAAACAATCTCGCATCAACAAGGTGGCTTGAAGAAACCTACTGCAGGACATTTTTAACTGGCAATGCATATAGGGTTGGCCGAATTCAGCCTTGCAAATTCATTTCCAGACAACACAGTCCATAGTCCTGCACGCCTGTTGATCTTCCACTACGATGAGAAAAGAGACGAGATCTGGCATCCTGACTTCACCTTGACCTATAAAACCCTGCAACAGCAGGCAAACAAAAACCCAATCTTGACTTGAGGAGGCACCAAGGCCATTCTTCACCTGGGGCAGTCTGGCTTCATTGCCATGCCTTGTCAAAAGTATAACAGAAAAACCTATTTGATGGCATGTGGTACATAATTATCACAATCGACTTTGCTGGTTTATCTACAGTGATCAAATCAATTCGCCTAATTAAAGGACAAAGGAGGTCAATATTTCTCCATTGTCATTTGCTGCATCAAGTGGACATATGTCTATGCACACTGACACAAATTCGTTGCAACAGTATATGAAGACAATTGTAAAATAGAGCACCAGCGGGTTCTCCCACACCATAAGCACAAGAAAGGTTTGAGGTACAATCATGACACAGTAATATTAAACAACTGATTCATTCATATGACTGTACAAAGAACACAATGCTAAGCATACAGAGTCTTCCTAAATGTACTGTGAGGGATGCTTCAACTATCACTATTGTTCTAATAAGCCATGGGGCAAAAACAAATTGGTATTTGTTAACCAGAGAAAGGGCATCTATCCTAACCAATCAGGACAATTCAAAAGGTATGGGTGCCCTTGCGGGCAATTAAAGTTGCACGAATGGAGATGGACCCATGCAACAGCTCATTAGGGCAACATTTGCCTGCTGTTAACACAGTGATTTCAAGATATGAAAATGCAATCCCATCCCACAGAAATCAATATATCTTACATTACACAAAAACTAATACGGGTCAATACAGGTCAATCATAAAGGCTGAAGGTTTTCCTCTAACATGATGGAAGACAGCATATCTTGAAAGTCTTCCAACAACCACATTATCCTTAACTATAGTTAACTATATCCCAACGATCTTAAGTCTCTTACGCCAGTAAATTAACAGTCAGGAGCCGATATCATCAACCTTCTGGTTCACTACAGGCAGTTTTGAGAGTGTTTATCAATATTGGGTAATTGGTAGATACCTGTTTTCGTGTCTTGCAGAAATTACCTCTGCGTAGCCTGTGTGTGTCTGTGGGTGTGTGTGTGTGTGTGTTTGCTTGTTTGTTTGTTTAGGTGAGGCATATTACAGATCTCTCTTCAGACTGCTCCCAGAGAAGACATCTAGCATAACATCTTGCTCTATTTTCATAAACATACACTCAGTGTCTTTACAAAACACTGACAACGCACACCTCCTTTATGTTTTCTAATGAAGAATAAGTCCACCTCAATTTGATCAAAGAAACTGAAGCCTGTGTGAGTGAATTACCTATTTCACAGTCAGGCAGTTCACACAAGATGCCACACACACACACACACACACACGAAGACCCATACACTATCATCTCCTTTAACGCCCATTGATAATCACCATACACACACATTGGTACTGACAGAAGCATCACTGTGTTGCGTGTGTGTGGTCGAAGAAGGGTGGCTAAGGTGGTGCTCATTCAGTATGAACAGCTCCCCAAAATTTGACAACGCCATTGCAATAACATCGTGTCTCATCATGCCTTAGCATTTTGCATACATTTGAACATCTGTCCCTGTATTTCATCACATTGATCATTTCACTGAGCTGCATTGACCTAAGGTACGCATATGAAACCCTGCCGAATAATTCTACGCCACAGCGCCCACATCTCCCAAAACAGCAGATACGAATCTTATTAAGGGGGTCATGCTCCTCTCATGTTTTACACCTTTAATCGCAACCCCATCCTAATTTCTGAACCGCTGCTGCACATCAGCGCTCCACCTTTGCGCACGTTTGGCATTTTCCTCTCATAAACAACCCTTACCTTTAGTACTGCGGCGATTCAATCACCCGCATACAACAGGTTAGAGACAAAAATCACATCAAACACAGACGCTGACACTGGCTATCAACGCATCATCTACGCAAAAGACAACGCAGTTCAGACGCATGCCAGTAAATGTCATCAAAACATTCGTGGATTAAACAAGTAACAGGCATTTTAGCTTTGTCCTTTTACGCTTGTGCAGCAGATAAGCGCGGTCAACCCATATTCAATATGAGTAATTCGTTGCACCCTTGGGTATTGTCCCACCAATCATCATGACACTCCGAAAATAATCTGGCAAGATCAAAGTAAAATGTACGCGCAGTGCAGACGCCTCTCGGAGGTCAGCTATTAACGCATACGGCAAAGGATTTCCCCCATTCCTTTCTTCAGGAAATACACGACCATTAAAGGTGTCCGTGTATAGTTGACTGGCCCCATGATTCATAGTATTGACCGGAATACTAAGTAGCATTTCTTTAAATTGACTGTGAAGGCATCAATTTCCATTTTCCTCGTCTGCAATTACATCAAAGTTCTCTGATGAATCGGCTAATTAACCGTCGAATCACAAAGGGGACTGCGGATACATTGTGGCTGTTGCACACGTGTCTGCTGTCTTGAAGGTATGACTGAGTAAAAATTAAACGCTGGCATCGGATTTATCATTCCCCATTCATAATGGTCACATGCAATTCATTAGGATTTTCCACAAACGAGACGACAGATTGTAAAGAAATCTAGGCTATAGACTAGATGATAACCTTAACGTATGGGCGACCCCATTTTCCAAATCCAGTTGCAAATGATGCGACATGGGAGAGGTGCATCTGGATTTTACAGAAAGAGTAGGAGAACATGCTTGAGGCAGAACATTGCGCCAGGAGATCGTACTCACTCAGTTAAGAGATTCAAGGGGCGCGACGCCACGCAGTATCCACCTCGCCGGGCTTCTCTGCGGCTGAATTTCTGGCTCCCAGTCGGACCCCGCAGACTCCGCACGCATAATCAATTATGGGCGCTAAGTTGAAAATGGTATGTGACAGAGAGCATGAATGCAGCATGGCATTTTGCATCCCCCTTATCACCTCCCAATGCTCGCATCCTGCTCTGTGCGCACGGCTCCCTTGCAGGGCGCAACGGTAACCTGGCACTCCAGTTATTTCTTGTTGCCGCTTGTTCTCAATATTAAACTGTCAGATTCGCTTCCCGGTCTCTCCCCCGCTCTCTCTGTCTCGCTATCTCTCTCCGGCTGTTCCTTCGCATCCGTGGCAATAGCCTACCATGTGACAGAAAGCAAAGCTCCTTGATTCTTGTCACTTGTTATTTGTATTTAGCGTCACCTACTGGAAGACCCAGGCGTTGTATAAGAATGCAGGTCATGTAGTAAGGCATCAACGGTATTAGGTTGTAATCCCGGTGCCTGTATCAGTAATGTAGAGTTTTTTTTTTATTATTTAAACTCAACATACACAATATAACGGACATGTCATATGAGGAGATAGCTCAAAAGTGCAACTTTATATAAAATGTTTCTGTTTACAGTTTAATCATGTGACAAAGTCACACAGAGGCAGATAAATGTTTTAAAACTATGTCTATACTTAGGCTACTATTCAAATGGAGTGTTTGTGCATCACCACTGATAATTTAGCTTGTATAGTATAGAGTTAGTCTTTGTCTAGTCTTTGTCTAGGGCTATTAGGTTTGTCACTATAATGTGCATTTATGTTTGTAAAAATACATGAGACAGGCATTTTTTCTTAAAAATGATGACCCTCATGCATATGAACATATACATAATACTGTAATGATATACATACAAATACATAATACTGTATGTATGTATGTATGTATGTATGTATGTATGTATGTATGTATGTACAAAGTATGTATGTATGTATGTATAAATTTATGTGTGAGGATGTGTGCTCTCTCTCTTTCT